>JANEHU010004806.1:0-53057 GCA_027563435.1 Nasonovia ribisnigri
TTTCTAATAAAAAATAATGCCCTAATTGATTTTAAAGACAACAACATAATCTTAAACAATAATATAAATGTTCAACTAAAAGTCAATAATACAAACGCACTAAATTGCATAAACAATACTAACAATATTAAAGAAATAAAAGATAGCATATTTAACTGCCCAGATAACTTTGCAATAGCTCACTGCATATCTTCAGACCTAATAATGAGCAAAGGAATAACGAACTTAATATGCAAAGTGTATGGTGATACTAAACCACAACTGTTATTACAAAAAATAAATGTGGGAAACACCATACCCATAAACAATAATAATAAAACTATATTTCATTTAATAACAAAAGAATCACATTATCATAAACCTAAATACGAAGATCTAAAAGCTTCAATACATAACCTAAAACTTCAAGCTATAAAATCAAATATTTCAAAAATTGCAATGCCCAACCTTGAATCAGAATCGCATAAATTTAACTGGTCCATAGTAAAACAATTAATATATTCAGAATTCCAAAACACTAATATTGAAATACATATATATTATAAAAATGAAAAAGATATAATACATAAATCAAAAGAATACACTGACACAATTAATAATATTCACACACATTGCGATAATAATAATAATGACAACAAAACCGAAACAAAAATAATTGATACACAGTGTGTAACCGAAGGTCAAGCCTATCATATATTTTCTAAATACAAACCAGGAGAAAACGTTCTCAGTGATGGGAATTGTGGACTCTATGCCGTTTGTAATGCATTAAATGATAATAAAAATAATAAAATAACTTCAATTTTAGAAATATTAGAATTGCTAGGGCTAAACGAATTACCAAACTATTGGTGGTCTGACGAAGAGTTAGCCGCTATAGCACACTTTTATAAACATGACACTTACATATATAACGATAACGACAACACGGGTATAATATATGGGGATGGCAGTAGATCGCCTATAGTATTATATAGCGTTAACAAAAATACTCACTGGATCCCAGGCACGGTGACATCAAAAAAATCCAATAAAATGCTCAACAACATAATTCACATACAAGAAACACCGACAATCAATTTACAAACACATAAATTAAATATCAGGGACACGAAAAATGATAACAAAGATACAATTAATAATATACGAATAATCCCAAACGACGAGATTTTAAAAGAAAATAACGAAATAAAAATCAACCCTAAAATAACGGGTTCACTGCAGCGTTTAGACGCGGCGTCTAAACACGATATAAAGCAGCATCCCAACACATTGTTATACCCAAAAGGACCGCCGCTTGCCGGATCAATAGAAATCACTGGTAATAAACCAATCAAACAAACCGATTACCAAACAAAAAACATTGCGGTCACAGATTCAATAAATAAAGTCACAAAACGATGTCTAACAGATTCCGAAGGCACACCTTTCTCAATTTCACCTAAATTAAGTATAATAGAACACAACAAAGTTATTCAGTTACTAAATGAATATATACACATTTTCTCAACAGATACTTCTAATATAAAAGCCGCTAATGTAAAACCTTGCGAGATCAAAATGAAACCTAATTATAAAGAACCAAAATTCAATGCGCCCCATAGAGTATCACCACAACAGAGACAAGAATTAGAAATGCAAATTAACAAACTACTAAAAGCAAATATAGTAAAACCAGTTATCTCAAAATTTGCCGCACCGGCATTCCTTGTAAAAAAAAAAAGAGATAGGCTCATATCGCTTAGTCGTATCTTACAAAGAGCTTAACGACAGAGTAGAATGTGACCAATATCCAATACCTCGTACTGCAGACTTGTTCAGAGCTTTAGAAGGGTCAAAATACTTCACTTCTCTTGATTTAAATTCGGGTTTTTTTCAAATTTCTGTGGCAGATAAGGACCAATACAAACTAGCATTCACCTCTGTATTAGGCTTATTAACTTTCACAAGACTCCCACAAGGTTTTAAAAACAGTAGTGCTATATTTCAAAGAGAATTAAACAAAGGTTAGGTTTCAAATATATTATACAAATCAATTATAATTTATATCGATGATTTAGTGTCTTACGGCAATAATTTTGAACAAGCAATAAAAAACTTACGTAACACATTCGAAATTATTGATAAAATGAATTTCTCTCTAAAAACAAAAAAATGTAATTTCTTTTTTGATAAAATCGAATTATTAGGTCACGAAGTATCAACTATTGGCATACAACCCTTAGACAGAAATACAAAAGCAATAATTAAATTTCAAAGACCTAAAACAATTAAAGACGTTAGATCATTTATCGGCATGTGTTCTTACTATAGGAAACATGTCAAAGACTTTGCTAAAATTGCACATCCACTTAGTGAATTAATAAAAACAGGAACAAATAAAATAACATGGCTTGACCAACACGAGGAATCATTTAACAAATTAAAAAAATGTTTAATCTCAGAGCCTCTAATAATACATTTTGACGATAATAAACACGTATACTTAACAATAGACGCGTCTATAATGGGTTTAGGCGCATGTATTGAGCAACCCGACGACACAAATACACTACACCCCGTAGGATATGCGTCTAGAAAACTTTTAGACTCCGAAAAAACTTATTCTTCAACCACCCTTGAATTACTTGGGCTATGTTTTGGCATTCAATATTTTCGAGAATACTTATGGGGACGTAGATTTACGGTATTTTGTGACAATATAAGCCTACAATATTATAACAACTTAAAAATACCCTCTGCTAGGATAGCTAGATTAACATTAAAATTATTAGACTTTGATTTCGAAATAATATATAAAAAGGGTAAAGAAAACAAAGTAGCAGACTCACTTTCCAGAAATGCAATCAACAATATTAAAAGCACAATTACACTTAATGACAATATCGATACAGTAAATAATTTACATGACATAGAAACACAACAAAAAAATGACCAATTTTGCAACAATATGATAAAAGCATTAAAAAATGAAGAAGTACCCACCAATATAAAAAGAAAATCTAGGTTATTCACATTAAAAAATGAAATACTATATTATAAAAAATATACACCCCCAAAAAACTATAACCTAATACTTGTAATACCAAAAACACTAATTAATGAAATATTAAAATCCTACCACGATTCACCTACCGGTGGTCACACAGGCATATCACGCACTATTCACAAGATTCAAAATAAATATTACTGGCCGTCGTTGCACAAAGACACCACCAACTTCATTAAATCCTGTGACGAATGTCAAATTAATAAAAAAATGAGTGGCAAGCCAATAGGTTTACTAAATCCAATACCAATAATAACAGGAAAACCATTAGAGAGAGTAACATTTGACTACTTAGGACCACTTGCTTCAAGTAATAAAAAACGTTATGTGCTAGTAGCTGTGTGTAACACATCTAAATACATATTTACCAAAGCAGTTGAATCAGCCACGGCCGAAACTACTGCCAAATTTATAACCGAAATAGTATCGATTTGGGGCTGTTTTAGAAACTTCTCATCTGACAGAGGCACTCATTTCAGAAATAAACTAATTAGTGACATTTGTTCGAATCTGGGAATAAAACAAACCTTATCAACAAGCTATTCACCTCAAACACAAGGTCTAGTTGAAAAAATTAATGGGCTAATAACAGGCTCGTTAAAAAATTATATAAAAAATGGTGACCAATCAAAATGGTCATATTTTCTACCGTACATAACATTAGCATACAATGCCACACCTCAAACCACTACTAAATACAGCCCGTTTTATTTAATGCATGGTTTCGAACCTAAATTTCCAATAGACAATAAAATTATACCCGAAGACATCCCATATCTATTAAAACAATCTTTAATAGAACTAAATAAAATAAGAGATAAAATACCACAACAAGTTCATAAAGCTCAAATAATACAAAAAAAATATCATGACAAAACTCATACAACAATAGATTACAACATAAATGACTTAGTAATGGTCAAATTTCCATTTTTAGAAGTAGGCAAGTCTCCCAAACTAGGGCCTATATATAGAGGACCATTTAAAATAATAGATAAGGTCAATGAACTTAACTATAAAATAAAATTAATTTTGAATAACAAAGAAACTATCGACACCGTACATGTCAGGAGGCTAAAACCGCACCATAAGAGAGATTAACAAATTTTAGTAACAATAATAAAAAAAAAAATAAAATAATTATAACAAAATAAAAACATTATACATAATATTTACTCCCCTCTCTAATCTTCAGACAAACAAATATGTATATATATATATATATATATGTATACCTTGAACTATAACACTAATATAAGTTAAATTTATGTAAATAGAATATTATTAACCAAATTACAAAAACACATAAGGTTATCTACCTTACTCATTATGTTAAGAATTAACCAAAAAAAAAAAAAAACTTTCATTTTTTTTATTATTAGCATTTTTACCTGTAATATGATGCATGATTTTTTTTATGTTTATCATTTACTTACATCATATTGCATTTTACTACAATATGATCTGTACAAAAACACACTATTAACACATTTTTTTTTCAGACATCAAAGTGAAACAACATATTATTACATACATAACGTATATACTAATATTAATAACAATAATAAATAATACATAAATAAAAATAATAACAAAATAACAAAATTACAACAATAAAAATAATATAATATAAAAACAACAATAAAGTGTATAATAAACAAAGATGTTTCCATTCAACATAAAGTTAATACTCACCTTCATCTGTATATTAAAACTCAATCCTATACAAACTTTCATAGCTTATGACTGTGGGGGCCCACAAATAAACATAAGTGCATTTAACAGTATAGACGTAGATTTCTGCGAAAGACCAAAATCGCACAAGGTAAATAATCCGCAAACATTAAAACCAGACACTAACCCTAACCTGGTCTTACGAAAGTTTAGATAATTTCATTAGAAGAAATTTAATTAGACAAACATTAGGTCACAATGTAATAGATCAGGGTATTAATATAAAAAAACTTAATCGATGAACAAACCTTAAGCAAATTAGTCCATCAAGAAATATATAACATATAGCTGACCCCGTGCACCTCGTTGCCCATTAAAAATACCTACTCTATATGTATTTTAGTGATTTTATTAATCTCTAAACCTTTTTTAACCTAAATTTGTTAAAAAATTAAAAAGCAAAAAATCATTTTTAATGGTTCTTTAATGGTTTATGCTTGCCATCTACATAAGTGCATTGTGATACACAATATTTTTCGTATAACCATCTGGTGCGTATACATATAAATCATTCGGTAATGAGCGGGCCCGGGACTGCCGTTCTCGGTTGGTCCTCAATCTGGCTTCTCTTTGCTCGTCAGTCTCCGATGAGCGGGCCCGGGACTGCCGTTCTCGGTTGGTCCTCAATCTGGCTTCTCTTTGCCCGTCTGTTTCCGCAGCTCGTGTTTCCCGCTTCTTGAGTGCTTGAACTGCGGGACTATTTATCGATCGTTTGTTGTTGGGCATAAAAAATTAACTTTTAATAGTTGCAATTGAATTCAGTTATATTGAAATAAATAATAATAATTATTATGAAATCTTGGTAACCTTAGTAACCATGGCAACCTTGGTAACCATGGTAATATGGACACACACACACACACACATACATTCATTTTTATATATATAGAAGATGATTTTACATTTTATTTTATATTTGTTATTTTATATTGTATAAATAAAATAATTAATAGACAAAGTACTATAAATATTTGTACTTTACTTATGTCTGTGTTATGAATTCAGAATTGATGATATTATATGTATAACTAAAATGAAGGATGATAAATGATAATAGATATAATTATTTAATTTTTTTTGGAAAGATATTTATTATCATTTATTAATAATAGGTAAACCAAAAAATAAATACATTTAAAAAAAAAACACATAATATTCACTTGGATTTTACACTGTTTTAAACATATGTTTTATATTCGTCTTAAACAACGAACAAAACGTTATTTAAAACAAATGTTTTAAACATGTTTAGAACAAGTGGTTTAAAACATTGTGTGTTTTAAACATTACAACACTGGAATCGACCTCTTATGAAACTTGATTGTAAGAACATTATCTGTGTTTTGTTGGAAGTTTTTTTACAATAATTCAGTTTTTAAGTGAGTTATGAGCATTTTAATTTTACATTTATTATATACGCATAACTCATTTAAAAACTGAATTATTGTAAAAAAAACTTCCAACAAAACACAGATAATGTTCTTACAATCAAGTTTCATAATCGATTCATTCTAATTTTTCCCCTTACCTAAAGCAAATTCGTAATTACGCAACATGTGTCAGTTGTCCGTGACATTTTAAAATGGTAATATCTGTTATTAATGTTACAAATCAAGCGCCAAACACTTAATTCATTTTGATAATAGTTAATTAATTTAGATGACTTTTTGTCGATATTTTTACCATAATGTTACCCGGTTACCGTATTTATACGGTTGGTAGTTGGTACTTGGTAGTGTGGTACGATGGTTTTTTGTTGAGTGGTATAATGTCGCATTATGATGATGGCGTTTTGTCGGATGACCTTTTGTCGTTATCGCGTGGCTTTATGTCATGTGGTTATTTTTCGAGTGGCTTTTTGACGATTCATTACAATACGATTTTCGTACACAAATTTACGGTTTGTAGTGTGGTATGATGGTTTTACGTCTAGTGGCATCTTGTCGGATTATGATAATGGAGTTTTGTCGAACATTGAACTGTATAATAATGTGGATCACTACAAATTGTTCCACACTATATTTGTTCCAACTACTATTTCATCGTAGTTTTACTATTTGTTCCACAATACACTTGTTCCGATTACTATTTATTCCGCAAAACATTATTCCGATGACTATTTGTTCCGCAAAATATTTGTCCCAATTACTATTTGTTCCACAAACTATATGTTCCACGTTTGGAACAAGTATTTTGTGGAACAAATAGTAAAATTATATTTTGTTTTTTTCAGTGATAATATCATAGATACCCAGGTGTGATAAGAACACGGTTAAATATTTATATTATATATATATTTATCTTTAACCGTGGATAAGAATAATTTTGTTTATTCAATATTCACCCGACCTAACCTAACCCCAACTACGGGGGAATTTTTGGAGGGGCCTAACCATTGTCTAGGAACGTAACTTTTATAGCTGTAGAGACAATAGTTTTTCTTAAGAATTTTTCAAAATTATAATATATCATATCATTGCCACATAATTCTCGATATGATTTTATGAAAAACTACTTCTAAATAATACTTACCTATAGTGTTTTACTAAATATGAATGCTTAAATAAAAAATAATAGTACTCATATAGATAATGATGAAACACACTACAAAATTAAGAATATTTACGCTTTGAAAAGGTGTTTAAGGTCTACCTTTTGTAATTGTACGTATAATAAGTAGGTAATGTAGTTTTTTTATTTACATAGAATATATATATTAGGTATATGACTTTGACGTTTGCAAGTATATTATTTCTTACAAATTGTTCCAAGTCGTAATTTTTCATAGTTTTTTTTGCATATTTTGGTAAATAAAATGTATATTTTATAATTTGTTATTGCCCATAAATCCTAGCCCTAATTATTACACCAATCAACAACCTAAATAGTTTATTATAATATGTAATTTCTACGGGAAAATTAAAAATTTTCAACTAATGACAGTTATTTTTATTAGAATAACGAATGGAGACGCCGGAGTCAGAAAAAATTTCGGACCGTCGTATAAATATAACGATTCGCAATCAGTAGATTTTCAGCTAAGAAACAAGGTTTATTTTATTTATTTTTTTAGCCGACAATCGTGTGACAAAAAAAAATTTTAATAATTGCAACCGAATTCCATCTGTGTTTTTATTTTTAAATAATCATACAGAAATTCTCTGTAATCAGTCTTTAATTGAATAACATATCTTTTGTTAAGATAACATAGGTACCGCTACGTTCTGCAGCATACATAATAAGATGATGGTACATTGATAAATGACAGGGAAGCCATTTAAACCCAACCGTTATTGAGGATCATTTGAATATTGAATATAATTAAAGAGTTTTTTAAGGACCTATTTATAAATTTATAATAATTGTCGGCGGAATGCTTCAAATTATTATACATTTTAATTGATATCATTATACTTCAAACTACAAAAAACATATCTACCAGCTTACTCTTTATAAATAAAGATAACAATTCACAGAAATAACTGTGACGTTAGCTGGTACCTACTATAATATTATTAATTATGCATGGTTAGGTTACCTATATTATTATACATAAATATTATTATTAGGCGGACGCACAAAATATAAAACAAAATTATTATACTAGGTAGGTACCTAATATTTTCTGCGTTTAAAATATAGATCTGCCTAAAACAGTAACACAGATTACAGTATATTATTATTATTAAATATTGGTATTGACATTCGTTAAAGATTTATGTGACCTATGTTTTCAATATAATATTGTAGTTGACCGAAAACTTCAAATAATTAGGATTTTCCGCCATACACTCATACCAAAGCCCAAGCCTAAAGGTGTACAGTGTACACAGAATTTCAACATAATACTATTAATGTTTATGTTTTATTCAATTTTATTTTTTGACTTTTGAGTAAAAATTTAAAAATGTTTATTGTCACGTATCACTGTATCAGCCATTTGTAAAAAAAAAAAAAAATGGGCTGGTATAATTATTCGCTGACCCCGACTTCATGTATGTTTGTAATATAATGACTTACTTAATAATATAGCTGTTGCTGTACCTCCTTATTGTATGTACGATTGTGTACCTAATATACATTGTACTTACTTACATATTATAATATGTGCAGTTATTTACAATATCAATTATCAATTAATAATTATATAAGTATTATATTTGTATTCAAATAAATGCACAATCTTCCAAAATAGGTACGTAAACGTTGTTTTCCAGAGAATACCTATAGCCCTTTTAAAAGGGTTATAGGTACTTACGTAAACTAATGATACATAAATATAATCGTAAAATAAATTATATATTTATATAATTATTTAGTTTATTTATTTATAAGCTTTGTAATAAAAATAATATTCGTTAGGTACCTATTAACCTATATACAAATGCGTATACACTATTACTATTTACGGTAGGTGGTAGGTATTCCACTATTAGTCTATTTTTGATAATGATTAATATCATATAGGTATAGGTATATTATTTAATATTTATACACACTTAAACATTAGATATAATTTTCAATAAAATTACATAAACAATGAGTAGGTACTTTATTATAATATAGGTAATACACAAATTACATTTGTTTTTGAGTTAAAACATTTATATTTAAATAAAAATAAAGTGGGTAAGTGGGTATCGCTCTGCTGTACATTAGGGGGTGGGGTGGACCTCGGACTATGGTAGGTTAAATTTGAATGCGATTCTGAACGGAGATGATTTGTCAGTCTAGGATATATTATATTTTAATATTGTCATATACCTATTCTATTTTGAAATAAATAGTGCAGTTACTATATATGTCTATATATGTTACTACAGTTACTTTATAGTATCTGCAGGCTTTTTTTTTGTGTGCAGTGAGACACATTTTGTGCAGTGAAAAAAGTAATTGTGTAGTGAAAATTGGTACTTTATTGCAGTGGCGTGATCAGCTTTTTTGAAAGGGGGGGGGATATTCATTTTTGACTTGTCACAGACCCTAACCCGTGAGCACGCCACTGCTTTATTGTATCATAGGCGATATTTGTAATCAATTTAATTCCTTACTAAAATCCAGAAGATTGGGGAAAATATTGTTTGTGCAGTCAGAAAAAATCATTAAAAAAAACCCTGAGTATCTGTTTATATAATAAAAAAAGTATTTGGCCAACATACGAAATATGAGCGTATAAAATTTTGATATATTTCGTAAACATTTGAACTTTAAATGCTTAGAAATAAAAATTGTGACTAACGATTTTTGATTTTTTTTTCTATGATAAGTATTAAGTACAACTTATAATAAACCTTGTGTTAAATTTTAAAGAACATTATATACTATTTCCAACTGAATCGATTTATTTTGAAATTTTGAATCAGTTTAACTCTTTGACCTGCATTGACGAGCCCTATATTTTCAGAATTGCAAAGTTTTTAAAAGTTAACGTAATATAAGATAAATAAATGAAGTACCTACCTACTCCGTACTCGTATATGGCATTAATTTTGTACTAACTATACTCGGTTTGTATAGGCGGACATTTGGTTGAAATTTTAGGGGGGCTATAATAATCCAATGTAAAGTGACCCGCGGAGGCTTTTTAGCAAATTAAGTTTCGATTTTGGGGGCTATTAAAATATTTAGGGAGGCCCCCCCTCCCCCCCGATGTCCGCCTATGTCGATTTGTATGATTACGATCGACATTTTATACTGTCGAATACTCGAATATTCCTTCAATGTTAATCGTAATGTAAATATCCCGCCAATTTGTTTTAATATTGACATCAGAGTATATGCTTCCAAAAAATTACAGTTTTTTATATAATCAATGACCTTGTGTTATACTTAGCAAAGTCCCGCTTTTGATCTGCAAGTTCCACTGTCCCCAAACAACAACAAAATATGCCTCTTCGAAAAATAGGTGATTTGTGCCATAGGATTCTATCAAATTCTTTTTTATAAATACCAATTTTATTATTAACTGTAATGTAATATTACAATTACAGTGAAAACTCTTTATAACGAAACTCTTTACAACGAAAAACTCTATATAACGTAAACATTACATAATAATGGTTGGTTTGCTATATAACCCATTAGACAATTCATTCTCTATAACGTATTAGTCACTCTCAATAACGAAACAATATTTTATGTTTCATAATACAATTTACGTGTTATCGTATCTATTACATATATAAACTATAAAAATAAAAAAGTCCAAACTAAGATGACAGACTATTTTAAATAAAGTATAAATATGTATAGTATAAAAATTAAATTATATTTAATAAGTATGTATAGGTAATAATAATAATAATTTAATATAATACGTAAATATATATAAAATAATGTAAAAATAATGATGTGTTTGATATATAATATTACATAGGTACATACCTTTATACATAAATAATTAAAATTTTGTTTTTTTTTAAACCCTCTCTATTACGAAAACTCTCTATAACGAAAGAAATCTCTTGGTCCCTTCAGATTCGTTATAAAGAGTTTTCACTGTATATGAATACAGCCGTAGCCGTTGCATTGACTGCTCATAGGTATTCATTGCAATCATAGTCCATAGACCTATTAGCTTATTTATGGGTCTATCGCAATCATTAATAACATTAACATGGTGATAGACTATATGCATTATGCAATAAGCCGGTAAGTACTTAAGTCAACGGACGACGACGTACTTAATAATTATACGTAGGTATATTCAATAATAATTGATTTATATCAATTTATTTGTTTTATTTTCACTATAGTCGTTTTATATGAAAAATAATAAATTTTATAATGTCATGCAATTTTGTGTCACCGTGGAAACAAGGTTTTGCAGAAATATTCTGATTTTTGAGTTTTCAACAAAAATGTTATTCTTTACATCAATAAAATTACTTTTATTTATTTATTTATTTTTTGTTATCCACACCCTTCATGATTATTCTTATTTGTGGAACATATATTCTCGGAACAAGTGTTTTATGGAACAAATATTATGATGGAATAAAAGATAGGGCCTAATTTAAATATATTATGTTGTTCCACAAATAATTTGTTCCAATTACTATTTGATCCGCAACATATTTGTTCCAATAATTATTTGTTCCACGAAATATTTGTTCCAATTACTATTTATTCCAAAAACTATTTGCTCCACATTTGGAACAAGTAATTTTTGGAACAAATAGTAATTGGAACAATTATTTTGCGGAACAAATAATACAGGCCCTAATAATGTTATTATATTATAGTTCAATGTTGTCGAATGGCAAATTGTCGTTATCGCGTGGCTATATGTCGAGTGGTTTTTTGTCGGGTAACTTTTTGGAGTGCTTCGAAATTATATAACAACGTGGTGGCATCTAGCTGACGATACAGACGACGTTAAATGCAGAAACGTTTGGGTCTCGTTCTCGTTTGTTACGGCCGCATCCTATCTACTTTATATATATACAGAAACGATGTTGACAGGTTGTCGAATACTCGTAACCGAGGGGAGCACGAGTGATTGACTCGATCGATGCATAGATCGGAAAAGTTCGTCACGAGTGAGCGTGCATGGTCACATGTACCAAAGTCGCCGCATGGTGAACAGTACGCAGCGTACACATAATATACCGAATGTCGAAAAACTATAATAATCTGAATTCGTCCTTCGTACAGACGTGCACAACTTCTCCCCTCTGTTTAAATTTTTGGTCTTTTATCCCATCCGCTCTCGTTGGACAACGTTTCTTTTAAATATCTTTTGTTATTAAAGTACACGGAATATGCAATAATGTTGTATTATATTATGAGCCGAGCGATGATTGTATTGATTTTACAACGATGTGTTTTTTTTTCAAATTTTTGTCTGTGTACACGATAAGTAGTCGAAATTATGCTTTAATTTTCAACTTCAGTATCTTTTCGGGTGGGAAAATCTAGTTGATGCAATAGGTACATAGTTTTCAAAAGCGCCAGAAGAAATAAAAAAAAAAAAGAAAAAGAAAAAACGGAAATTTTTACTCAAAATCGGTTAGACAAATTATTTTTAGTTAGAAATTCATAAAATATTTCTTTTTAAATCTAAGTTTTGAAAATTTACTTCAAGATTCCTCATAAGTTTTCTTACCTTTTTCAAAAAAAAAAATGTCTACCTGAAAGTCATATTAAATTTTGATGAGCGTTTGTAGTTTAAATTTTTACAACATTGGAAATTCATCTGATTTTTCATATAGGTACCGATTTTCTTATTTTGCTGTAATTCAAAAACGAATAACTTTAGATACTTGAAATTTATATCATATGTTTACTTTATAAATTCCTATACTTGATAACATTTTCAAAATATTTGGCTCGTTTTGAGCTATTTACGGGTATATTCGTTTTACTGCAGTTTTTTTAGTTTTTTTACTATAATTGTCAATAAAATTATATTTATATTGGGTCAAAAAGCTTGAAAATTAAATACAAGGCTCCTGATATATTGTTACAATAGTAATTTAAAAATTTTAAAAATACATAAGCACAATTTTTTTTATAATCGTTAAAAGTTTGATTTTTGACAACATTTATCAAATTTAAAATTTAAAAATGCTTTTGTAGTTAAAAATTAATAAAATATTCAAATTGTATAGGTAAGGATTGAAAATTTAAAATAAGGATTCACGTAAGTAAGATATTCTGTAACCAAAAAATCTCAAAAATATAAACACAGTTTTTTTTTATAGTTATTTTATGATCAAATTTTTACGAATTATTTACATATTTAGTAACCAAGAATAGTGATTTTAGTTTTTTTCTTGTAATATTAATTCAACTCACCGGCTACCGTATTATAATAAGTAATAAGCAGTAATAACAATATAAATATACTATAGGTACCTATATTATATAAAATATCCACACTGACAAACCGTCTCAGCTTAGAATTTAATAAACCCACTATTATGACCTATACTGTACAGCAGAGCGACATCCACTTACCCACCTTTTTATAGGGTTTAGAATGTTTTGATAATTTTAACACATTTTTCATAATTTATAGGTCATCAAATTCCGGGCCATATTATTATAACTAATTGAAATTTCTATAGTATTTTCATATATACACCCGGCATGGTCACTCGCCCGGATAATAAAACTCGAAATCATCCTAAAAACATCATACAATTTAATGACATAATGGGATAAAAAATTAAAAATTTACGTGAAAAGCTCAAAATATTTTGAAAATTTTATCAAGTAATTATAAAATTAACAAATAATAGTGTACATTTCAAGCATTTATAGTTATTCGGTTTTTAAAACCTTTCCATGAGAAATCGAATATCCAATGTTGTACACATTTGAACTTCAAACGCTCATAAAAATATGTGTAATTAAAGGTAAACCATAATACTTAGGTACATGTTATGTACCGCCGACTTTATGTACAATTATATTTCATACTTTAACCAAAAAAATGCAAATATTATACTTATCAAAGGTTGAAAAATGCACCAAAATAACCTTTTAACCAAGAAATACCGAAAAAATTCAAAGTTAAATTTTACCATTGAATTCTATGTGACGTAAGCCGAATTCATATGGAGCGAGCCTTGAATTTAAACAAAAAAATATGAAAATGCATCAAGTTGGTTAATGGTTCCGACTTCCGGATCTATGCAGCATTTGCAGGCAATTGTAGCTGTATAATATATTATACTCTCAGCCCTCAGGGCATAGGACTTATAGAAATATAATGTTTATAAGTGGTGGTGCCATGGTGGTATACCATGATATACAAAGATAAGAATATAGTGTGTTATCGTATGGTGGTATATCAGATATCTTAAGTCCGTGATAAATGATAATATTAATTATTCACTATCACAGTATCACTTTAAAAGGTCTCTTAATAATATGATGATAGTTCGTCGCGTGGGTGTACATTATATATTATTTATATATATTATTGTGGTATAATATAATATATTATAATCATATTGCTTACTTCTATTTTCTTTTTATTTCATTTCTGCTTCGTAATCTCAATTCACAGTTAACAAAATCTTTCTTAAGTGTATTGCAATATTTTTATTAGAGTTTATAATAATATTGCAACTACCTACCACTAAATATTTTATACTATAACCGAAATCATAAATATGGCTGTAGATATGGACTTAAAAAATGTAAGTAAATCCGTTCGTTATTTCATTACTTTTGGATTTTGTTACTACTTAATACTGAAACTTCTTATACTGTGTACTTTATCAAATAAATCATAAAATAGGCTTTTCAATTAATAATTAACATTGTTTATATAAATATAAAAGTCTATGTAACATTCCGATGCAACATCCATAAAAACCAACATTTTTGTTAAAATAAATTTCACATTCCAATGTTTTTATTGATCGTTTAATAACTAGGGTACAGCAAATTAGTTAATTTTTTTGAGTATATTTTTATAAGGCTATTCAGTTTTCAAGAATTTTGTTTATCAATTACCTTTGTAAAATATTTCTACATTCTTTTGATTTATATCACCTAAAATATTTAATATTTATGAATGATGATCATTTATAAGTAGTTCACCATGGTCCTTTTTGGTATATTGTCATTACCAGATGCCCGGTGGAAGGTTGCAAATTTAATAGGTAAACATGGCTTGCAATTTAGTCATTGATGTCATAAGTTTGTAGTTTACTTATTTATGTTAAAAATAAGTGTAGTGAAGCTTGACAATATAACACTAAAAATAAAATACATTAAGTTATTTATATTGCAATCATAAAATAATCAAATTAACAATTATATTAAAATCCATATATCTAATTCCAAACTAAAAGTTTGAACAGAAAAATGTCTTATGATTGTTTTGTTGAATATATTGATTAATAGTATTCAAATATATGATTATGATTAAATTAATCAGAACTACTGCATATTAACGGTACTAAAACACATATTATTTAATTATTGTAAATGTTATAATTGTTTCAGGCATTCAAAGAACTTCATGAAAAACTATTATATGCATCCCAAAAAATCAAATTGGCTGATTTGCAAATTGATACTCTTCGTCGTACAAAGCAACATAATATTCTTACTAAGCAAGAACTAGAGGTATTCTAGTTTATAAATATGTAACACTCATTATCTCAAAATGTATGATTTTAAAAATAATGTTTACATTATTTGAAGTCATTAGAAAACCACATTTCTGAAAAAATTATATTTTTTTTTATCATTTGTAGTGTTATCTTATTTAAGTTTTTATTTTTTTGAGTGAACATACATTTTTCATGTTCCAAAGCAGAATTTTTTTTTGAGAATGTACACAAATTTAAATTTTGAACAAGTCAATTATTAATGATTATAAATCATTAATAATTTCATCAATACTGATAATTTTCAGTGTTTGTTCTTTAATTGTGTATGCGCCATTTATAATAATATTTTAGGTTTGTGCAGTGCTGAAGTTGCTGAGGTTTTAAAATATTTTTATTTTTATATATCTAGAAAATACCAAAAGATGTGAAGACATATGAAGCTTTAGGTCGTGCATTTGTATTAACACCAAGAGATGATGTATTTAAAAACTTGGATAAGGTTAACAGTGATACAGAACAAAAAATTACTGTCTTAGAAGTAAGTTTATTTCAAATCAAAAAAAAGTAATATTAAATACTCATTATTTTTGTTTTATTTTAGAACACTAAACAATATTTGGAAGGTAATTTGAAAGAAAGTGAGAATAATTTGCGTGAAATGGTGCAACGCAAAAGAGATGTTGGCGGTGACAAGGAAAATCAACCAGGCAGTTCTAAAGACTAAAATAATTTAAATTTGGCTTTACTTTAAATTCTTATATATTAAATTAATTCCACAGTTGGTATTTTTTGTTTTCTAACACTATAACTCTCAACAATACATTTTTTTACTTAACTACCAGTAAAAAATCAATTTATGATATTACTTATAAATTATAATAAAACCATTATAACATTATTTTTAGTTTTTCGTTACCATTCAAATTAAATTTTGAAAAATGAGTAAGTTTCTTTGTTAACTTACTGTATAGCAAGTGTTGGCTCATAATTGAGTAAGTTAATGTATATATTAAATATTTAAATTTGAATTCATTAACAAAAATATACCACCAGCGTTATAATAAAATTATTATTATTATATTTATATCATAGATTATTGTTTTTAACTTGAAAGTACATACTGTCATACAGTATACATGACTTTTAGTATAAATATATTGAAAATTTCATTATGTACAGAAAATAAGGTAACAGTGTCGACTTGTTGTAAGCAATGTACATGTACTTCACTAGTGTTGTATGAAATCTCCCATCGTTTTTATTATTTACAATTTATTGTGTTAACCGCTAACTAAAGGAACACATTTATACAACCACAAACTGAATCCCTTCTTAATGACCAGTACATTGAATGTATATGGGTGTATAACAATCACAAAAATTATGGTAGATCACTTACGACACCATTACCAAAACTAATGTCTTCCATAGGCCAAATATCGTTTGGGATTGATGGAGGGGGGATAAAGTCCTACTTTGATAATATTGAAAAACCTTAAAATAAAATGTTTGGGAGGCTTAGCCCCCCCCCCTTATTTGCGCACATGAATGTTATCATTATGATAAACAGTTTTAAATTCCTTGAATTATTATTTTTTGTATTACAACATAAAAATTTAAATTGTTGAAAGAAAAATCGTTATTCATTGTTTAAATATTCAATTTTGTCAAAACTAAAACTTCAATGTTAAATAATGAAAAATGTGCCAAAGTATTTTTAAAATTATGTTAAGACCAATTTTAAAGAACCTCTTATAACATTTCCAAGCTTGAAATAATGTTGATCTCTATAAATCTAAAAATAAACCATAAATTTAAAATGGCCATAGATAACTCAATATTAACCAAAATTTTATTTGATTATTTTATGAAGATAATGCTAATATAAATGTTTGGAGAAAATGTCAAGTCTTGAAGGTTATTCCGGGAGTTTAGTTTTCTATTACGATAAAAAAACAAAAATTAATTTTGTTAAAAACTTGTTTTGCGTATTCTTTTTTTCATATGCCGATTATTTTGAATTTTCGACGTGGGGATTTTCTACTTTGATCCCCTTCAAAGTTCCGATTTAGTACCAGAAACCATCTTCAATTTGAATGTTTGTTGTTTGACATAATGACAATGTAGCACCAATTTTACTGTTTCTAAACATGATACCTAATGACGATGGACAAAAAAAAAATTTAAATCTTATTATGTAACAATATAACATTGATAGAATGATAGGTATTATTCTAAAATAAATCACAATAGTGAGAGGTAATAATATAACACACCACAAATTAAATAGAATATTTCAAATACAATTTTATTTAGCTTAAAATTACATAGGACAAGGACGTTCATAAGATGTTCTTGAAAATGGAAATAAAACACGAAATAATATTTTTGCATTTATTATATAATTTATAAGTAACAAGTTTACAACAGCTTCAAGAAGGATACAATTCGTAAATACGTGAGACACTGTGACAGGCGACAGTATATTACACGGACAACTGAATACGGTTACCGGCAAGTCCCGCGCCCGCATTTCAAATTGTCGACCATTTCGCGACGACGCGAGTGGCGAGTACGCGACGGCTTATCGATTTTCAAAACCACCCCACCGGCCGCCTCGCCCGCAAGCCGACGCCATATTGACCAACGACAGAATCTAAATATCGATGTTTGACAAAAATAACAAACTATTGTCGATTACCGTCATTACGTCGAGTTGTACTGTAATTATCATCCATACCACAGCCGCTGCAACACTATCGAATCGCAAATCGCATCGATAGTGTGACGACGATTTTTGGACCGCCGGTCCCGACTCCTGATCGTCCCGCACTAGTGCACTACCGCGTTTAAAGTTTAATGATTAGTCGCACGCTCAACGTTCCCAGCCACGCAGTCACGTCTTCTTCTCGCCGACACACATTCGGTCGCTATCTCGACGACGCCTCCTCAGTTGTACGGACAATATAGCCGCCCGCCCGCGCAATGGCCAACCCGAAAGTGTTTTTCGACATGACCGTCGACGGACAGCCGGCCGGCAGGATCGTCATCGAAGTAAGTTGTCCCGCACCGACACACGACAAAATCCGCAGTGATATATTAATCTATGTTATCATCCACGGGCGCCCAATTTGCGCCTACAAATACTTCAGAGGGTTCTGACATTGTTCGCTGGCAGGTGGTCCGTCCATCGTAAATCGCTTATATCCTACGACATTCGTTGCTATGACGTGTATAAAAAAAATTCTTACCTATCTACTATAGCTACGAACGATTTTTCCTCCGCGCTCGATATTTATGATCCAATGTTACCATTATTTTGTCTTGATTTGGCGTCGCCGTCACAAAAACGTGTTCAGTCTTATATCGTTGTGACCTTTCCCCCCCCTCCCTCGTATAATAATATTGTTCGTGAAAATTACATTTTTTTTTTGATTTTCGATGAAATGTTGCTTCTAAAAATAATATATTTTGCTCCGGCTCGGGTTATAATGTCAAATCGATACTATATTACACTTATGATGTAGTTGGCCAGGCCCACGCACTGTCGCACTCTGCACAGACTGCCGTCATAATCGCGTCCTATAATAAATTACGCTCCGTTCCTATAATATAGTTTCCTACTTGACGCCCTTACAAAGTACGTATTGTACGTACAACTGTGCAAGCACTACAACACACGACAAAAAATACCTTGTCCCTGCCTGCCCTCACTGGCTTTCTACCATATTAGTTATTACTTGATGTGACTCACATCACGCAGGTATGCGACGAGTTTTTGTTCAGAGTTTAGCGCTCATTTAGATCGCCATACGGGCATACCCCGCCATAGTACCATTATAGTTATTTGTCATTGCATTAATTCCGAGAATCGTTCAGAAATACCCAATGTATAACCAAGGCGTGTTCACAATATAACGTGTGCTAGGTCGTATAAATGTATAATATATATTTTTTTTTCTATTGAAAATATTGAGATCTTAATACCTATAATGCCTACTGGTTAAGAAGCGGTAGACTGTTCTTTTTTCAAACCCCTTTTATATATTTGTATATCACGAAGTAACGTATGTATATAAAATGTAAAATATGGTAAAAACAAAAAAAAAGTATACCCAGACTACCTAATCATTTAAACTGACTATGGAGAATTTTGTTTTAACAAGAATAGTGTTGCACTTATTTTTTAGCTCAAAATGTTTTTAATTTATTCTCGATCAAAATGTTATGCAAGGTTAATAAGCTTTTGAATTAATATCTTTTTCTAGCTTTTTTAAATTAATTTTTTGTCCTATAGTTACGAAAAGACGTTGTGCCAAAAACTGCTGAAAATTTCCGTGCCTTGTGTACTGGAGAAAAAGGTTACGGTTACAAAGGAAGTGTTTTTCACCGTGTCATCCCCAACTTTATGTGCCAAGGAGGTGACTTTACCAATCATAATGGCACTGGAGGCAAATCCATCTATGGTGCCAAGTTTGGTGATGAAAACTTTACCCTTAGACATACTGGACCAGGTATGAATTTATATTGATTATTTTATTATGAGTAAATAACCTAATATACAGTTGTGTTTTTGTAGGTATTTTATCAATGGCTAATGCTGGGCCAAATACCAATGGTAGTCAATTTTTCATCACTACAGTCAAGACTACATGGCTTGATGGTAAACATGTTGTTTTTGGATCTGTAACTGAGGGTATGGATGTCGTAAAAAAATTAGAGAGTTATGGAACTGATACAGGAGAGACCAAAAAGAAAGTTGTTGTAGCTAATAGTGGAGAACTTTAAACCTTTTTTTTTTTTTACATATATTCGGTTATTAACATTTTTATTTAAAAATATGCTGAATTTTTTGTTAACTTAATTCAGGAATTGGAAACATTCCATCTTTTTTATTATTATATAACTAATTTTCACCTATTTCTTATTTTTTTTTTATTTTACTCTTGTGTATGAATATCTTGAATTGTTTAGAAAATTATAACAAGCTGATGATAATTTTTAGATGAAGAAAAAAAACATTAACTGTTATTAATTAGTTCTCTTCGATATTTTTTTTCATCTAGTGTTGCAACAGTGGCTAAAAAAAATAATAAATAGCAATTAAAAAAACTGATGTTGAATTATTTTATCTCTCAATTAAATAAATTATAAAATCTAACTGCATCAAATAGTCAATTGTAAGTATCCCAATGAGTGACCACCTAACACTTGAAGAAAAAATAATTTAGTTTAACTAGCTTCTAGTTAAGTATCAGAAGTAATTAAATAATTTGTATTACGTAAATGTTGTATAATTAATAAAAATAGTAACTGGTTAGTTGTAATATTTTATATTCGGAACTCACATAAAGCTGTAGAACCGAGTACAATTTTTATGAAGAACAACATTATACATTTTATTTTATATCAAATCATACTTAGGTATCCACTGGTTTTTTCACTTCATTTTTTTGTTATAATCTATTAGATATAGTCCAGTCAATCAACAATTTTGAAAGATGAAAAAATATGTTGTATATTTTACTATGTATTGTAGGTTACAAAAATTAAATGCATTTAAAATTAAAAAATACATTCAACAACATATTATAATATTTAGGTATTCCATAGTCATGAAATATGAGACATATTTAATTTATTATTCAACTCTCAGAATAAACTATATAATTATATTTGTTGAAAATGTTTATCAATCAGGAAATATTAAAGAACATTTTTACTAAGTACTGGAATATGCAAATAAAACTGTACATCAAACCTTTTTGAGATTTTTTATTTTTGATATAATATAATTATTTATAATTTAAATTGTAATTGCAAAGTGCGATACAGATTGAATTTTTACCTGTTTATATTCTATATTAAAATTATCGAAAGAACACAATAATATATACCTCGGTACAATGTTCTATTACATATGGATAATACCCAATAGGTCAATCTAATCGAACTAAAATTTACTGAGTGGTAATGTGTACAGTGTATACTCGTATGCAGATGTTAAAGAGAAAAAGTATTTTTTTTAAAAGATGGGTAAGTGGATGTAAGTATGTAACTGCTGTACAGTAGTTCACTGTTTAATGGATGGTATTAAATTTAAATTCAATGATATAATATCAATGTACATGAAAAACAATTCTGAGCTGAGACACTTAGTTGAGTTAGTGTGAATATTTTATATTATATTATTTATACTGTTTTTTCTTATTATTAATACGGTAGCCGGTAAGTTGAATTAATATTATAAAATTACTACAAAATAAAACTATTTATACTTTTGAGATTTTTTGGTTACAGAATAACCTACTTACGTGTGAAACCTTGTTTTAAATTTTAAATTTTGAGCTATAAAGTTTGAACATTTCATTAATTTTAAACTACAGAATCAATTTTAAATTTGATAAATGTTGTCTAAAAATGAACTTTAAATGCTTACAAATAAAATGCTATTGATATTCATAGAAAAAAAAAAACTAAAAAAATGGGTAACTGAAAATGTCAGTAAACAGTTCAAAACAAATCATGTATAGAAAATGCTAATACAAACATTCAGTGGAAAATTCATGTATTTGCGGTTTTTTTTTTTTTAGTTACACCAGACAAAAAGACTGCGCTTGATAACTTTTGGAAATTTAGACCTCCCGAATGCACTAGATTCACTTTCTCATCAAACAAAATACTGTTAAAGAAAATCAATGCATTATTTCGACTATGTATCGTGCACAGACACACAAAAAAAAAACATTATTGTAAAATTCATACATTCATTGCTTTGCTCAGAATCTAAAACACGCATCACTGTAAATCACAAAACTATACCTAAATGTTGGGTACAGGTGTACAGCTGCCAAAATAAATAATTAATCATACTAAAAAAATATAAGATTTGAGTGATAATTATATCATTATTTCATATTTATCTAATGAATTCTTCATTCTCAGCTTTTTGTTGTATTTATCTGTCAGATAAATCAGATCAAGTCAATTGTGCTTTTGTAGATTTGCTTTGAATTTCAGATAATAATGCTAGTAAAAAAAAATTGATTTATAGTTAAACTTATACATTTTTAAACAGCTCAGCTTACTTACCAATATCTTTTAAGATTATTTCATTATTTACGTTCTAAGACTTCCCTATTTTCAGTTGTATACGTCTTTAACAAAGTTTAATTTTCATAATTCAGGTTCACAGTAAGAGTTAAGAAGACTAAAACATTCTTAAAATCTCCTAACAACTTGCTAAAGTGATTTATCACTTTAACGAACTAGTTTTTTTATTTATAGTCCCGTATATTTATAAATTTAAAAATGAGCCAAAATTGTTATAATCATCAAATAGATGAATTAATGCATGTGCATTATGAGAAATAAAGTGATTTCCATACAAACTACAATATTCTAAAAACATTCAGTTTATTTTAATATACCTATTCTTTATATTATTAAGTTAGTTAGGTTTGGCAATAAATTTTAAAATATATTTAATGCCCCCTGTAAAATAAGTGTTGTGCCATTATAATTAATAACAGTACATTTTTGCTATTTACTAAAGTATTTGCCTATATTATTTGATTTGATTGGTATTGATTTTGTGTCTATCATTAAAATAATTACAAAATAAGATACCACACATACAAAACCAAAATATATATTTATATAAGTCAAGGATTAAAATATATTGAAATAAAGCTAGGTGTTACATGCTTTGTAGTTAGTATTTGTGTAGTAAAAAAAAGTGATCACCTTTGATTTAATGCAATGCTCCAAATTTACATTGTTACTTAAGATTAATGTCTAATGTTTTTAAATAAAGAATAATATGTATTTACAAATTATAATCACTTTAACTTTACTAACTTTAAGTAGATATTTTTTCTAACAATAATATAAATGTAAAACATTATTTTTTCTTCTTCTTGAACTGTATTTTAATAAAACTATTATATACAATATCTAAGTAAGCTAATTAGGTACATAATGTTATTTTAATTATTTGTAATTAACAATGGTTCAAAAGATAATAAATTAAAACAAAATAAATTGAATTAACAAATAATTAGGTTTTCTTAATGAAATTAATACAGTTAAATTTTGATCGGTTATGTAAGACACAATTCAATTTTAACATATTTTAACATTCTTTTAACTTATTAAGTAAAAAATAATCTAAGCATAACTTGAACCAATATTGTAGCTAATATGCTTCAATAGTGTCGCTTTCCATAAAGGATGAAGGAAAATATCTGCTTCATTAATAGAAAATTACTGCTACATTACTCTTAAGTATTGAAAATTTGAAAGAATTAAAAATATTACAATTATAAAATTTAACCAGCACATATTCTCAGGCCTGAGACCTCATTAATTTAAACTAGAGCCACACAGATAATTAAAAATAAAAACATTTAACACAACTTTAGTATTTATCCCATGAGATACATTAATAAGTCTTTAAGGGTGCAGTGTGAGCTGTCAACTTCACAACTGTTATATTGCCTTCTAAATCCCAGCAACAATAAATTTCAATGAAGAGATCTAGAAACCAATAAAACAATTTGCATAGCCATGTCGGCTTGGTCTGGCCACTCTGTTTGACTTCCCAGCAACATAGCATCGTGCGCTGTCAAGTGCACAACTGTTTTATTGCCTTCTAAATCCCAGCAACCATAAATTTCAATGCTGAGATCTAGAAACCAATAAAACAGATGTCAACAATTTTCATGTCCTTGGCAGCACGTTTATTGGCAAAGTTTGGCCACTCTGTTTGACTTCCCAGCAACATAGCATCGTGCGCTGTCAAGTGCACAACTGTTTTATTGCCTTCTAAATCCCAGCAACAATAAATTTCAATGCTGAGATCTAGAAACCAATAAAACAGATGTCAAAAATTTTCATGTCCTTGGCAGCACGTTTATTGGCAAAGTTTGGCCACTCTGTTTGACTTCCCAGCAACATAGCATCGTGCGCTGTCAAGTGCACAACTGTTTTATTGCCTTCTAAATCCCAGCAACCATAAATTTCAATGCTGAGATCTAGAAACCAATAAAACAGATGTCAAAAATTTGCATAGCTATGTCAGCTTGGTCTGGCCACTCGGTTTGACTTCCCAGCAACATAGCATCGTGCGCTGTCAAGTGCACAACTGTTTTATTGCCTTCTAAATCCCAGCAACCATAAATTTCAATGCTGAGATCTAGAAACCAATAAAACAGATGTCAAAAATTGTCATGTCCTTGGCAGCACGTTTATTGGCAAAGTTTGGCCACTCTTTTTGACTTCCAAGCAACATAGCATCGTGCGCTGTCAACTGCACAACTGTTATATTGCCTTCTAAATCCCAGCAACCATAAATTTCAATGCTGAGATCTAGAAACCAATAAAACAGATGTCAACAATTTTCATGTCCTTGGCAGCACGTTTATTGGCAAAGTTTGGCCACTCTGTTTGACTTCCCAGCAACATAGCATCGTGCGCTGTCAAGTGCACAACTGTTTTATTGCCTTCTAAATCCCAGCAACCATAAATTTCAATGCTGAGATCTAGAAACCAATAAAACAGATGTCAAAAATTTGCATAGCTATGTCAGCTTGGTCTGGCCACTCGGTTTGACTTCCCAGCAACATAGCATCGTGCGCTGTCAAGTGCACAACTGTTTTATTGCCTTCTAAATCCCAGCAACAATAAATTTCAATGCTGAGATCTAGAAACCAATATAACAGATGTCAAAAATTGTCATGTCCTTGGCAGCACGTTTATTGGCAAAGTTTGGCCACTCTTTTTGACTTCCAAGCAACATAGCATCGTGCGCTGTCAACTGCACAACTGTTATATTGCCTTCTAAATCCCAGCAACCATAAATTTCAATGCTGAGATCTAGAAACCAATAAAACAGATGTCAACAATTTGCATAGCTATGTCAGCTTGGTCTGGCCACTCTGTTTGACTTCTCAGCAACATAGCATCGTGCGCTGTCAAGTGCACAACTGTTTTATTGCCTTCTAAATCCCAGTAACCATAAATTTCAATGCTGAGATCTAGAAACCAATAAAACAGATGCCAAAAATTGTCATGGCCATGGTGGCTTTGTTTGACTTCCCAACAACATAGCTAAAATAAAAATAAAAAAATTTCAACTCGCAACATCACTCACATTTGTTTGTTATCTCTTTTGAGTTATCGGAAGACTGCGTGGTTTCAAAACTATAATATTCCAATTATATTAAATTGATTAAGAATTATAAAAATTAAATACCTGTATGAAATTTCAATATGCAGTGTTCTCGGTTTGACATAAAACAACAATAATATTATGATTTACACGATTTTGAATTAATATTTAATCGATTCAAAAAATTAAAAATTAAAATGAACTCATAATTTTTATAAAGAAAATGATACGTGAACTAATTCCTTTTTTCAATCAATGAACTTGAACATGAACGAATTTATTTTTTAAGAGAACGTTGAGAGGAAATTTCTGAACTCCGAACGCTAATGAATGTGTGGTGACGCGATTATTTATTGACTGGTCACTGGTTACACCTTACTCACCTACGTCTTAGGACCCGTATTACAATAGTTAAACCACACTAAGGTCAAACTGTGGAATTCGGCCGGTAAAATCAGTGGGTTAAGCGTAACCGAGGTTTAAATTATGATTGTGAAACAGGCGACGGGCCCTTACACTTAGAGACGATCACGAGCGTGTTAAACAGTAAACACTAAAGTTAAGTGACTAAACGCCAGCGCGGTGGTTGGTTACCGGGTTATTACTTAATTTAGCAAAAACAAAAAATTAACCGAAAAGTCAGTTGACGGATGACGGAGGGTCGTTTGTTTGCGCATATCTACATAACCACAAAATAATATTGAACCATGACAAATTAAATAGGTATGTCAGCAACATTACTGGTTTTGAAACAAATCGCGCATCCACCCTCCACTTAGCAATGTACTGTGACGTAAACATTTCTCCGTTTCTAATTGGTCCACGCCACCGCCGAACTGCCGAAGACTTCACCACCACTCCACCACACAACCAGTTGGAGAAATGCTTACGTCACATATTACCATGTTGCTTATGTTATGATATATCTTAAACCGTGGTTATGATTTATGCCTTATGGTGAAATCACTTGGGATTTGAGGAACATGATTTATTTTGAACTTTGTTAAAAATGTCTATTCTTTGCCATAATTAGAGTGTGATTGCATGCCGAGTGCCAAGATTTAAATACGTAAAAATAAATTGGAAAGGGAACGTTGGAGCCCACAGGCAAATACTTTTTAAGGAGTGAAAAATTTAATTTAGAAAAAAATTATATGGCAACCTGGTTGTTTATGTTTAAAAAATCTAAAAATCATAAATATTTAAACTGATAAAAAAATTTTTGAAGGGGAACGTTGGAGCCCGCAGTCAAATACTTCTTAAGGAGTGAGAAAAGAAATTAATAGGGCAACCTGGTTGTTTATGTTTAAAAAATCTAAATGAGAAAATCATAAATATTTAAATTGATAAAAAAAATTTTTGAAGGGGAACGTTGGAGCCCGCAGGCAAATACTTCTTAAGGAGTGAGAAAAGAAATTAATAAGGCAACCTGGTTGTTTATGTTTAAAAAATCTAAATGAGAAAATCATAAATATTTAAATTGATAAAAAAATTTTTGAAGGGGAACGTTGGAGCCCGCAGGCAAATACTTTTTAAGGAGTGAGAAAAAAAAATGAATAGGGCAACCTGCAGGTTGTTTATGTTTAAAAAATCTAAATTTGAAAATCATAAATATTTAAATTGATAAAAAAATTTTTGAAGGGGAACGTTGGAGCCCGCAGGCAAACACTTTATAAGGAGTAAGAAAATTAAATTTAGAAAAAAAATTATATGGCAACCTGGTTGTTTATGTTTAAAAAATCTAAAAATCATAAATATTTAAATTGATAAAAAAATTTTTGAAGGGGAACGTTGGAGCCCGCAGGCAAATACTTTATAAGGAGTAAGAAAATTAAATTTAGAAAAAAAATTATATGGCAATACCTGGTTGTCTATGTTTAAAAAATCTACATGAGAAAATCAAAAATATTTAAATTGATAAAAATATTTTTGAAGGAGAACGTTGGAGCCAGCCGGCAAATACTTTTTAAGGAGTGAGAAAAAAAAATTTATATAGGGCAACCTGGTTGTTTATGTTTAAAAAATTTACTTGAGATAATCATAAATATTTAAATTGATAAAAAAATTTTTGAAGGGGAACATTGGAGCCCGCAGGCAAAAACTTTATAAGGAGTAAGAAAATTAAATTTAGAAAAAAAATTATATAGCAACCTGGTTGTTTATGTTTAAAAAATTTACATGAGAAAATCATAAATATTTAAATTGATAAAAAAATTTTTGAAGGGGAACGTTGGAGCCCGCAGGCAAATACTTTTTAAGGAGTGAGAAAAAAAAATGAATAGGGCAACCTGCAGGTTGTTTATGTTTAAAAAATCTAAATGAGAAAATCATAAATATTTAAATTGATAAAAAAATTTTTGAAGGGGAACGTTGGAGCCCGTAGGCAAATACTTTTTAAAAAGTGAGAAAAAAATTTATAAGATTGTTAATTTTTAACAAATCTATTCAAGAAAATCTTTAATATTTAAATTGGTAAAAAAATTTTTGAAGATGAACGTTGGAGCCCGCAGGCAAATACTTTTTAAGGAGTGAGAAAAAAAATAATTTGGCACCAGGTTGTTAATATTTAACAAATCTGTGCAATATATTGAAATTGATAAAAAAAAAATTTAAAGAGGAACGTTAGAGCCCGCAGGCAAATACTTCTTAAGGAGTGAGAAAAAAATTAATATGACAAAAAAATCCCAAATACCGTCGATCCTAATTAATTTTTATACTAATATTTTGTTAAATATGTATTAAAATTATTTTTTATAATATTTTGGATTAAAGAAGTAATTAATTAGGGTTGGCGATATTTAAAGTTTTCAATTGTACTGGTTTAACACTAGTCGATCGCATTTTAAAGCCATGGTTCAAAATTATGATAATTAGTTAGATTCTAATATTTTACCCTACCTTTGCCTAACCTAACGTAGCCTACCGAGTACCAAATAATATTTAAATATTTTCTTTCATTGTTATGTTTACAATATCGAATACCTTGATAGTTAGTAGGAAAAGATCATTGCAAAGCTCACGACCAGTGATGATAGTCGTCCATCATCACCTTGGCTTTAACTAACCATAGGTTTACCTAATTAACCTCCTTATGACTTATTAGGACACTTTGAATAAAAAGATCCTGAGTTGGTTGCCGAACTTAAGTGTTTTTTTTATCAAGTTGAGCCGTTGGTTGCTGACATCTTAATTCTTAGATCATATACATGCCCAGCTCAACGTTGAAAATAATTTTAAGCACATATAAGTGACGAGTCTATGACTGCATGTTAATTCACATAGAGAAATATGTGACATTTCTCTTGTTACGTGTATCATAGACAGAGACTATAGTAGTATATAGTGTCACTAATAATAATATTGTAAAACGTGCTTAAAACTATCGTGATATATGGGCCCATTTATAGTATATGATCTAAGCTTGATACATTAACTGTGATAACAACTTGAAAGTATGATTGGATATAAATTGCAAAAGTTATAAATATAAATGATTTATCAGCATGTATCGTCTCCGTCTTACAAGTGAGTATTATTATTTCAGCAGATCTTATTAAGCATTGTTAGTTTTCATATTAGAGTGATTATTATTGTTTGAAACTAACAAAGCTCAATGATATAACTGCTGAATGAAATTTGTTGTCTTTCACACTTGTAAGACACACTTGGAGACAACACATGCTGGTGAAACGTCTTATTTAAAGCAAATTTGTTTAATGGTTTTATTTTAGCTTCATATGTTTTGTAAAAATAGGAACATTTTAAGAGTTGGAGTATTTTTAAAACGTATTTGGATTAGTAATGGATTTTTGTGCCTATCACAAGATCGAGTTCATAGTTTGTAATTTTGTCAAACTTGGGAATGAGATAAAAGGTTTGTGTTCGTCACCTCGCTACCGTAAGGAGGCCCAAGCTATAACCAGATGTCCGCCATTAGCCTGTCGACGATATTGTTAGATAAAATTTTGATGGTAGAAGGGAAATATACGTATATATATGTAATAGACAAATATCTAAAAAGTCACTTTTTGTATGTCCGATCCCATTATGTAAGTTATATGTTTTTTTCATATTCAATAAACTTCAGCGACACTATTAATCAGCCCCAACTTTAATATTAGGCGAGATTCATAACTATAGGAGGCTAATATTATTTTGTTTGAAACGAGTAACTCACCCATAACTATTAAGCATTTAAAGTAGGTACAATAGGTACATATTAAATCCAAATCGTCTAAATTCAAATGACAAAATTATCACAATTTGTGATTTTTGAAAAATATAATTTAATTGTATATTATTTGACTTTGATATTATTATTATTATTCATATAATAATTTTTTTTCGGACTTCTTGGAGGAAGATTTGAAAGGTAGTCCTTCGGTCGTCCGCAGTGTCCACAACAGACTCTGGCTTGTAATAATATTTCTGATTTAAATCTAATCTAACCTTTTATAAATATTTTTTGTTTTTACTAGAGTTAAGGTATCGTTAACTGAGGTCATTAGCCTGGTGTACTGTAAATTTTAACTCATGTGTATATGCTTGGCAAGGATTTGTTGTTAAAATTCCCGGGTGGTCACCCATCCGGAAGCTAGCAACACTGGCCGATGCGTACACTCAGAGCGTTTCCTAGTTTCGAGCGGCCTCGCACCACTATATTTTTTTTTATAGACTCTTTTCGGTAAATGTTAGATACTCAATCAAGTCTTCCGATTTAGGTACCAAAGATTAATATTTTGCAGACGACATAATTTGAAAGAGAGTCTGTGTGAACTCTGCAGAAACAAAATATTGTCATTATTAATATTGTTTTTCAACTTTAATAAATCAATTATCTAAGTCAATAATAATAATAATCCTTACCCATCGGACTAAAAATAGTATAGGTTGACAAAAATTTTAATGACTGAAAGAGACTGTTTCATGAGAAAGTTCATAGCCTTCCCAGATAGTATACTTCTCACCAATATTAATGATTTGGATTAGTGTACCTAATACTACAAATAGTGGCTTCCAATCATGTAACACCATTTTTATACCTAGTGCTTATCCATAGCGTTTTTCTCTTGTCTCGAACAAATTACAATTTGATTTAATTTTATAAATGCTTATCTATAGAATGTTATCATTCATTAAACTTAAACAATATTTGTTGTGTTTATTTCATTATTTTCTAGAATCCTGGCATTTATATTATGTATGTAAATATTTTTAAACCACATTTGTAATTATTTTTATTTTCTGTAAAAATCCATTATTATTTTACTGGTAGAGTAATATTATTTCTAAGAACATACTTGATTAACAAAATGCATTAACAATTATTAAGCAATCAATACCAAGTACCGTAGAAATGCTATACTCGGAGCAGAAATCGATTTTTTTAGGATATTAGTGTCAACTGTCGGCAAAATAGTATTTATATGGATTGTTTAATTTTGACAAATTAATATTTAATAAAATAACATGACAATATAATACCTATTGTTTATTTATAGTTTCTATTTATAAGATAAGTATATTATATTTATTAAAACTGCAAAAGCTGCATTAATTATTTTGAATAAAGTGGATCTAGGGTCACTTCAGGCAACTCCAAATATGTACCTTTATAATATGTTAAATAATGGTACCTCGCCTTTTATGATAATTTGTTATGGAGATATTATAAGTAGGTAAAGGTCAAATTTGGCACTTAACCGGTACTTGATACATTTTCCTAATATCTTAACAAAAATTATGAAGCTAAAAATATAGAAATACCTATACGTACAGTGAGACATGGGCCACACTATAAGATACGGTCCATCGTTCATGGTTTTATATCTTTTATAATAATAATAGTTTAAGCAATACATTTTTTCATAAATTATTATTTTATACATTCCACCACTTCAATGATTTGTTTGAATTATTTAGTATTTGTACGTATTTTTTTGTGGGATTAATAACACCGTTACCAATATGCGTCTCACTGTATACCCTGATTTACGATATACAGATCAATCATTACTTTTTCCAGGGCTGTGAATCAAATGCATTTGTTTTTTTTTGTTTTTGCCACACCGTATAGCATCCCAACGTTATTATTATACATTATAATTTTTTAGAGGCCTTTGTAGTGGCTAAGGAGCCTTCATAGGTAAATTATATTTTTTTTATAAGCCATTATTATTATTTATTATTATTTTCTAGTTTTTTAATAAAGAATATTATATAGAGTATATTTTTGAACTTTTAGTGCATATTTTAATACCTTTTTAATAAATTCATGCATATATTTAATGGTAATCGGAAAAAAAAGTACCGGTAATAAAAGTCCCACACTAGAAAAAAAGTCCCGAATAAGAAGTTATGATAGAAAAAAAAGTTTACTGAATAATTTACCAAATTACTATTATTCTTATAGTACAGTTGTACAGTTGTACTTTGTACTTATTTTAGTGTGTAATGTATAGGTATAGGTATACAATATATTTGTTATCTACCATAATAACTATCATAAGCCGTATATTTTGATCTTATATTAATTGGTACTCTATAAAATTCCCATTTCCGAACATCAGACTGCACAGTCATGATGATATAGGTAATGAATAATGATAGACTGTTACCAGTCTTTTGGATGACATTGTATAGTATCGTATCGTTATTATACATTTGTTCTTAAATTTTATATTTTTTCGCAGTTTATAAGCATGTTTAAAATTAAAAAATGGAGTTTGAGTAAATTAATTGTAACAAATAATACCCTCTGCAGGTCTTAGATTTTTTAACAGCTGTAAGTCACAATTTAAGAAAGATCTGGTGTACCTTATTATAATATTAAATAGCATTATTATTATATAGGGACTTTTTTTTTCTAGTGTGGGACTTTATTTTCCGCGATTCATATTTAATGCATTTAATTCACAGCCCTGCTTATTACTTTTACTTCCAATCATACCTATCACAGTTAATGTTCAATGTCAACAATTAACAGCTTCTTCAACTTGATAACACTTAGGGGGATGTCAGATTTTTAGCGCACCGCATTTATTTCTCTCTCTAACCCACGCACAATGACAAACATAACTAGCCAGTACGCTAGAACCGCTAGTACCTTTGGTATAATACGTGTGGGTCAAATATGAAAAACAAAAAGTGCGCCGACATCCCAACCGGCAACCGATCTTTTTATTCTATCCCATAAGCCGAGGTTGTAAACCTATATCAACTGATACCGGTATAGTTTCAGCCCTATAGTCGAGTGGCCTTTGCAATTCAAGATCCTTTCCTACGTATTCGGCATTGTAACCTAACTATTCTACCTTTACACTTCTTCTTCCCCCTCCTATCACAAGCTATATACAGTTTCAGCCACCCTCTCCTTACACCTCCATACTGCCTCAATCAATCACTTCTTCAGTCATCCCACCCCTCTCTGTCCCCCAAAACTTATACCTTATCTCACTTCCTCTTATCATACAGTGACCGAACCATCCCATCCTACTCTCTCTTCTTCTCACTACAATATATACCACTCCTATTTTCTCCTTCCCCCTTCTCTCACACTGAGTGAATAGGAATCACTCAGTCTCTAATTACCTACAAGTCATCGTACTTGATTATCGGTGAAAATATTTAAATATCATTGAGCGAATTACCTACTCAAAAGAATAACATAAAAATATATATCATACCTGACCAATTTTCTAATTTTTATCACGACTTTATTGATAGCCGCAATAGTGTTATACCAGTATAGTTACAAAATAAATAATTGAAAAGTTGCGGGCAATACATCCCCTGATAAATTAACAATTATGAAAATAAACCTACTAAAAAATAAGAAAGTACATACCCCGCGTGATCGACTCAAAATCTGCTATAAATCTTAATCTTCGAAACACTACAATTTTCACACAGTCTGCTTATGATATACTATTTCCTGTTGGCAACATTTTCGCTGACGAATATCATTTATGAAATAACACGTACCCTGCAGTAACATGTTCAACAATATTATTATAACCTAATATCATAAAAAAAAAATGTATTTTTTATAAATAGGTAATTTTACTATAATATTATAGCGCACTGTACATCAAGACATTGCTTTTTATTATTTTTATATAGGTAATTTACTATTTTTAAATGAAATTTAAGTGTAAGTGTATTTTATTTTTATTTTATTTGTATTTTTACTATATTTATAGTCAACTAAATGCATTGATTATCATATAATTTACTTTTTAAATTAAATTTAGTATTAGTGGTAGTATTAGTATTAGTTTACAGGTCATTAAAATCGGGAGATTTGTATTTTTATAAATTAAACCAAAACATATGTCTATATCAATTACCTATTAATTATAATTATCGTACGGCGGCGTTAATATTATTCAATCTCGCGTATTTAATACAATTAAATACATAAGCACATTTTTTTAAATGCATATTATTTTTTATGTATCATTAAATAAGAATTTGATTATAAATAAATAAAAATGATTACTAGTTTTTAGAGTTAATATAAAGGTATACACTACACAGTAAATACTGTTTGTATAAACTATAATAAGTACCAACACCAGAGAACTATAAAATCGTTATTTCTTGTTAATAGGAAAGATCAATTTATGAGAATTCTTGTATTAAATTGTTAGGATTTTTTTTCAAAAATAATAATTTAATTGTAAGACGGTACTTCTAATAGATATACACGTACGTCGATAAATATTTAATTTAAGTCTAAAAAGTAAATTTAAGCCCCAAAATAATATGAAAACAAACTTACGCGTAAACATCGACTGTTCCGGTGAAACCTAGCAGTGCAGACGTGCAGTATATTTCACCGCTCCTGAAGAAACGGCTATCTTCATCCGTCTTCATCTCGCTCCGAACTAAAACTTTAAAGTATCGAAATATTTAATGAAAATAACCTGAACGTAGCAAACTGTGAGGATTTTTGTTATAAACAAGGTATATTATAATGATATAATGTTTAACGTGGTTTCCGTCTATTGTTGGCTTATTTTATTTTTTTGTTCACTGAAATTATTAGAATCGTTAATCGTCTCCGACGAATGTCGACAATTGGCGATTGCCATAGATGATTTAATATGATTAATCCATAGAACTTAAATACTCAGTAACTACCTATACAGTTAGTATACCAGGGGCGGCCAAACTTTTTTTGGTCACGATCTACTAAAAATATACTTCACCTTTAAGGATCGACTTTTATAGAAAAATTTTTTATTATTGAATAAGTGCATATAAACATACAATAAGTATTATTAACTAATTACTAATTACTTAGTAAATTACTAATTACTAACCTTAGATAAAACTTATCGACAATTCGATAACAATTCGTGCGCGTGTCCCTAAAGACAAAATTTTCTTTGTTTACCTAAGATATGAAAATGTAATACAAGTTTCCTCATAAGTAGTTATAATAACAGTTGAGAAGTAATAAATATCCGTAGGCGCGATTTTTTTTTTTTATGAGTATTTAAAGTTCCATTTATAGATTTATCAAATTAAAAACTTACGAATTACTAAGTAGTTAAAAATGTATAAAATGTTCAACTTGTATTGCAATAAACAAGGATTCTTACAAATTGTTCATACGGTAACCAAAAAATCTAATAAATCTATTATAAAAGTTCAAATTTTTAACCAAATTATGAAAACCAAGAATTACAATTTTAGTTATTTTGTTGTAATTTAAAAATATTATTCGAAGATTTATGAAACTTTTAGAGTATATCATTATAGTTTATATACACGATTACATTAATTTTAAATGTAATTTTTTGGAAAAATACTGTTCAGATGCCTAGTTGTAAAATAAATTAGGTGAGTACTTTAATCACAATATAATTTATTAAAGTCTTTGATCAGAATCATTTTTCGTTTGTTTGTATTTTAATAGTTTATACATCGATTTATTCCCGTAACTTATTATACTACCTATAGGTGTGTATATTTTATTTCAATGAACTATAGGTACCTATATATTAATTAATCATTTTTAATTCATTGTATTTAAGAAAATAAAATTTCCATCTTTAAATTAAAATTCTATCTTACGAGTCACAAAAACATTCTAACAAATCGGCGTACTAAAATGACACCGGAACATAATATATAGTTATTAGTTGTTATTGGAAAATGAATTGAATTAAATAGACTTAAAACCAAATTATTGTAAATTTAATTAATTTATTTATATAATACAAGTTAATAAATAATAAATTTAAACTAAATGCATATATTTTTCATTAATATTGAAAGAATATTTTGCCACACATATTTTTAGGACATAAAATATCATATAGGTATTTGGTATTTTAAAAGAATATTAAGAGAATAATGTAATGCCTATTTTAAACGACATAAAAATCTCATATTTTAAGAATTTTAAGAGAATATAAATCCGGCCTGTACTTATGACTTATAAGTTAGAACATGTATTCTATAAATTAAACCAAAATGTATATGTCTGTTTCAAGTACCTATAGTATAATATAGGAATGCGCCTATTAATTAATAAAATATTTCTACGGCCTGGAACGGGAAAAACGATTACGGCGTTTGTATTATTTGGTCTAGCGTATTTTATACATTTCGAATTCGGAACTAAAATATTCGTCTACAACACTTGGATAGCACATTTTTAGTGACATTAAATATTTAATTTAACTTTAAAAAGTAAATTTGAGAACGAAATAAATATAAAATAAACTTACATTCAAACATCGATCCTTTCAGCATTATTCGTCGGAATCCGTGACGTGTGCACCACTATATAGCTACGTCACTCTGAAAACGCTCCAGATACATATCTGAAAATATTGTGATTTGTGAAAAATAAAATCATACGAAACGCAGTATATTTTTTGTTCATGTTAGTTTCGTTTGTTAAAATTATAGTATTTTTCATCGACTGTGTCTTCCGCATCGACTTTGACAATTGCCATAGAATATAAATGATAGATATTATATTTTCCGTCAATATGATGAATCCACAGATCTAATAAAATGCAACTTTTTACATCAAAGAGTTCCGTGGTTAGGACCAATTTGATGGTGTAAAGATAATAAAAGCATATAGGCATATTTATTTTTATGAATCTTTAAGTAAAACTGTGATTAAAAATAAATGTAATTTCTGGTATTTAACATGTTAATTTTAATTGTACTGGGTATATTTTATATTTTATAATGATGTGTGATACTGTGATTAGAATGATTAAAATACATTATAAATTGAGGCGCATAACAGCTTAAGCCACAAAAAATTATTTTTTTCCTTTTTTTTAAGTTATCCAAAATTGAATGGAAAAATACTATTGACCAGTAATAGTCTAGTCATTACATTTGTGTTTTAGTTAAGCAGTGTGGATGGAGTGAATATGACAAAATTAGAACTAACACGACCAACGATAACCTTAAATATATTATACTTATTAAATGCAACAACTAATTATTTAATAAGTAAACTTTTTAATATAATATATTATATAATATTATACTATGTTAAATTAATTACAAACCTACAAAATAAAACTAAGAGTATAAGAAATACTTAACAGTATCTATTATCCCATCTAGGTATTGTGGAACCACTCTAGATACAAAACTGAAAATATTGTGATTTATGAAAAATAAAACCATACGGAACGCAGTATGTCTTTTGTTCAAGTCTGTTTTCCTTATTGAAATTTTTGAATTTTTAACCGACTTTGTCTTCTGAAACAACTTTGGAAATTGCCATAGAATATAAATTATATAAATTATATTACGTCAATTTAATTAATCCACAGATATAATAAAATTACTTTTTTTAAATCAAAAAGTTCTGTGTTAAGGAATAGTTTGTTCCACGTAATAGTGTAAACATATTTTTTTTTATGAATCATTAAATAAAAATGTGATTATCATTATACATAAAATATATGGTACCAAATATACACCAACTAGATTTGTAAAATTCCAAGTCTAACATTCCCTCAGAATACTGCCGAGTACGAAATTAATATAATTATTATTGAATATGTTATATTTATTTGTATCGGGGATATTTAAGATTTGAGATTGTGAGTGGAGCGATGAATGTATTGGTTTTATAATTATATATGTATTTTAAGTTTAAAATATTTATCATTTTTTTTTTTCGTGTCTGTGTACACGATAGGTCGTCAAAATAAAGCTAAATTTTCATATATAATATTATATGATACTCAGTATGTAATCATATATTACTTTTTTAGTTTCATGTTATTTAGTAAATAATAGTATATCAAATTAAGAAATATAATAATTTATTATTAGAATTAAGTAAGTACCTACTACCTACAATATAATATCATTATTTCTCTTTTGGCATTTATCCACAGGTGATCTCTGAATAATCCTTCAATGATGAATTTTAATGTTATTACATTAATTGGATTATTAATCAACATAAACTGCAGTGTCCAGCTTTACAACTTTATTTTATATTTTAATTTTTAAAATGCATTCTGCTACATTTTGCCGGTGACCCTAGATATAGTGTAATAAAATTGATACTAGTGATACCCCATTGTTTAATTAAATTATTTACACTACACAATTTCAGCCATAAAAGATTTATGAAGTACCTATATGCATCCGCATAATTTTATTATGAACTATGAATATATATTATAAATTTGATGAGCTATATAAAATGTATAACGATTCATTGTTAAATATATTGCATATGTTTTAAAAAAAAAACTAGAAATATTCCTTTTTAAAATCACACGGGTTCATATAGCAACTGTTACAACAATTGTGCAATTTTTCTAGACATACCTACCTAACCCGTTTTGAAAACTCCAGAAAAGAATAAGTTTTTAAACTGTGAGTTTTGATCACAATAATTTTTATATTGAAGTGTATTATTATATTACATTATAATGAAAAATAATAATTATAGTAAAATATATTATTTAATACCTATATCTAGGGTATAAACTACACTAATACAGGTGTAAATACTAATAAAATATAGAATGAGGTGTATAATATATGTAAAATATTAATATTAATACATAATAATAGATATATGATGGTGGTGGGGGAAAACATGGAATGAATAAGTACGCAAAAAAAGGAAATACTGCCGCTATCAGAATATACCTACCTATTTTAAAAGTCTTTATCAGTTATGTCCATACTTGACAATAACAGCCTCAGAAGCTTTAGTTTTTGGTAATCGTCTACTATTTTTTCGAAGAAGTTTGTCTTTCTTGGTTGAGATATAAGTTCCAGAAATGTGAGCGGTGTTAGAAGATCTCTAAACCTATAATTTACAAATGTAAATAAATTTGAAAATTAATATTACTATTATCAATGAATGTACGTACTGTAAGACATCCCGATTAGTTTTTAGCCATCTTTTCACAGCTTATGCCAAAATTGCCCATCATCCTAATGGGTAAAGTATTAGTCAAAAAATCTTGTTCAATAGCCACAGCTTCACAAATTAAATGTGTGCTTCAGATGGCTGTTGATCCAAATGTTTAAATAAGAGACAGGCAAAATCTGTGTGTAAACTCTAAAAATATTAAAATAATAAATGATGTGATATGCATTATATTACCCTTGAAAACAATAACATACCTCACCTATAGAAATCAAATCATTGCTAAAAGTTAAACCTGGAATTAATCCTCTTTTCTTTAACCATATTATTGAAGTAACATTTCCAGAGATTAATATACCTTCAACGGAAGCATATTTAACCAGCCTTTAGCCAAAAGTTGCTTTAATACCACTAATCCATTTAAGAGCATAATCTGCCATTTTTTTTTACACGCCGCATGGTTTGAGTTGCATTAGTTAAAAAGTCTCTAAGTACAAAAAAAAAAAAAAAATAAGAAAAATTAGTCATATATAATAAAAAAACCTAAAATAAAATAAATGTTCTTATCTTTCGAGTACTGAATGTATGCATCAATTAATAGGCTATACATATTATCCATCATTATTTGGAACCCATAAATACATTTAGCTTCAGTTACTTGAATTTCTTAAGAAAATCGTTTAACAAGATTTTCATTGACGATGCTATTCAAAGCGAAAAAAAAAGCCAATACATGGGATGTAAAATGCATCCAACTAGATTAACATTCCCACCACAAAAAATACTGAAGACCAGACTAGTTGTGTCTTTCTTTAAAATTTAGATATGTTGAGGCCCTCTGTGTTAATAAAATTGTATTCTTGCTCGCCAAAATTGTATTACCTAAAAATTAAAACTTAATTAAAAATATGTCAGTGCACCATTTATTTTCTCTCTTTGACATGCAAATGTGAGTATAGTAGATCCAATTTGTACTGTTAGCTTTAATATTAGAGTGAATTGACGTAATACTGTAATCAAACTCCGTAAAAACATTTTTTAAGGAACTTTATAGGTAGCACTAAGCATTTTTATTTATTTTTTATTTTTAAAGCAAGCTATGGATATTTTAAGATTGTAGTATATAATTATTTATTCGTTCATTTATTTTGACTAGACTGGTTGAGCCCTTTAAATACAAATATAAGTCAACCCATATAAATTAGTAATTTGTTTAGGTTTTTCTAATTTAATTTAACTGCAATATTTTTTTTATTACTAACCGATCTATAGTTACCTTCTACCAGCAGCTTATTTAGAAATAATGTACATAACTTTTACAAACTAAAATGGATAATTCTTGTTAGTAGATTCCTTCTATTTTAATCTGCATACTTTTAGTGCATAGTCTTAGATTTTTTTATTCTGTATAATAAATGTATGTTCAGCAGTTCCATTTATGCGTTGTTAGTTTCAGTATAAGAGTGAATTCACCTATTAACAAACTTACTATGAAACATCTTTCACAAACATAATGCTTTGAAAGTTGCTTTTTTAAATAACCATAGTCGTGATATACTTACAATCAACTGTTGGCTATTTAAAACAATAATATGGTTTTCAAAAATACAATTGGCTTTCCAATTTCCATTGTCCATACAGAGACTTAGCTTTAATTGTAATGCTTTAATATTTTTAACTCTTTCACTTACATCTAAAGAATTAAGATGAATTAGAAAAATATTAATGATAATAATTATAACTACATATGTCATATACCATCAATTATCAATAGGTATTATGGACATTTTTAATATCATCAATTTATATTTTTGTACCTCTTAATCTATCGGTCTTATAACTGAATATAATATTGACAGCAGTTTATACATTTGTAGAAATGTTGGCGTCGCAGTGTCGTCATTACTCATTAGGACCAGTTGACCGACAAACAGTCTCAAAGAATAACTATGAATCAAATAAGAATATATATTATAACATCACATATTGTATAAAAAACAGCGATAACTATGTTAATACTTTGTACAAAATAAAGCACTAACCGTAAATCAAAATCAGTTAATTACTGTTTGTAATACCTCAAATGTTCGACTTTATTAAAACAAAAACACAACGACGTGTAAACTGCCGGACTCCGATTTGAAAAATTATTAAATATTAACCATGAAGTCTACTATAGTCAGGGTAAAAAAATAAGAAATTACAAAAATTGCAAAACACTACAGGTAAATATAGGTATTACCGTGTGCAAAAGTGCAAACCTCGGGCTAAGATTTTTTATATCTTAGTCCGTGGTGCAGACTGTACGTTATCACGTCTTTACCACTTATCACGAAAATTTGGCGCCAATTATATTATTTTTCAAAGCACATAATATGAACCGGAAAGCTATTTTAACAATATTTTAGTTGCAATGTTTATTGTTGAGGTGTATATACTAAAAAATCGTATTCCGATTTGGACAATTTTGGAAAGATTCTACCGAACCTCCTAAGCACAACTCCCCGAACAACGCTGGATAATACAGCTAGTAGGTAATATTATGTTATACATTTTTTTTAAATTTTTCTCAAAACTTCAACCATATAAACTTTGGTTTTGAATAACAATATAATTGGCCTCATATTTCGTAATAAGTTATATCTAAGTGCGTTAACTTGCAGCCGTACAATCTGTGTGTACATTAATTGCATTTTGCACGCGTTATTGACTTTAATTCATATTATTATTATGTTAATATATGTTACACATTTTCTTTGTTTCATACAATAAAAAAAACTTTTAAAAATGTTAATTTTCAAACCGATGAATATAAACTTTTAGATATAATAAACATTTTTTTTTTCATTTTTCATAGAATTTAAATATTTCATAAACATTTTATGAAGTTATACAACGCTACATTTTTTATTCAATGTCTAAAAAATGATTAAAAAATACCATACAAAAACCATAGTCGTTATTAAAAATGTTTAAATATTACTTAAGAAGGTTTTATAAAACATTGCTTTTAAACGATACAAATATCAATGCACCAAAGTTATCACAATAAGAATAACAATAACTGCAAACTATTTTATCTTTGAAATTAAATTCAATATAGTAACAGACATATTATAAACTATGATAACAACTTAAAATGGAACAAATTATTAATGAATAATAAACAATTTCACTGACGGAAGTGACTAATTTATTTTGCAAGATCAATACACATTATTTTAATTAAAAACAAATTATAAAATTATGTGCTGTTTGGGCTATGGCATTTTTGAGTTTGAGATTGATTTGGACTTGAATTAGTAGTTCCGAAACAAAACAAAAAAATAGTCGGTCAGTACAATATACTATAATGTATTATTTTCTAATTGATAGAATTAAATCATCAATTATAATGCGGGATTAGAAAAATTCCATTACAGTTTACTGCAGAGTTGTAAAAATATTATTAAAATCGTATTTAAATAAAAATATGGCCAAGCTTCAAAATAAAAAATGATTTTTAAAAAGTTAAATAATTACGATAAAACATGTAAAATAAATTAAGGAACAAATGCACTTTAACGAGCACCCGTGCGAATTTCGCTCACTAAACATAAATTGAAAATACAGATAAAACTATACCTATTATTATCGTATTGTATATTTTGCATAAAAGTTTTTTTATAAATAAAGGCTTATAATTATTCTTGTGATACAAAATCAGTTTTGTATACACATGTATTATAGCTGTGTACAGTAAATAACTATGTATTTACCTATATTTATAATTCATTCTGTCAGTATGTTAACTGTTTATGCGTAATATAAATCCAAATGCTTCAATCGGTCGACATCAAATTTTCTTTACGCATCTTTTTCATTGTCATCATCCTGGGCACATTATAATAAATAAAATAACATTTTGAAAAAAAACAAGTATATACCTAACCGGAATGTATAGTCAATAAAAATCATAGATGTTTAAACTACAGGACAAGCAATGCAACAGTAACAAGTCACATTTATAAATCATCAGTATCATACCATACTGTTTTGTTAATAACTACAGCTGTAGGTGCATACAATTAATATGTATTATGTATTACCCTCCGTTCATATAGTATTCCTCGTCAATCTAATTTTATGAAAATGTATAACTTCCAATTACCAATGCAACGGCGCATCTATTGATATTTTTGACTATATGTTGACTTCATAAATGTCTTTGATAAAACAAGTTGCATTTTATTATATCTGTGGATTCATCATGTTGATGTAATATAATATCTAGCTTTTATATTCTATGGCAATTTCCAAAGTCGTTACCAAAGACACAGTCGATTAAAAATTCACAAATTTCAATAAGGAAAGCAGACATGAACAAAAAATACACTGCTTTCCGTATGGTTTTATTTTTCATAAATCACAATATTTTCAGTTCTGTATCTACATCGGCGTCGCAGTGTACACACGTTACGGATTCCGCCGAATGAGTCGATGAGTCGATGTTTAATGTAAGTTTGTTTTCATATTGTTTCGCGGCTTAAATTTACTTTTTAGACTTCAATTAAATATTTAATGTCATGAAAAATGTACTATCTAAGTGTTGTAGACGTATATATTGTAGTTCCAAGCTCAAAATGTATAAAATACGCGAGATCGAATAATACAAACGTCGTCGTCGTTTTTCTAGTCCCCTGTCGTAGAATAATTATAATTATTAGATACTTGAAATAACCCTACGTTTTAGTTTAAATTATAGAAATACATGTAATAACTGATACGGATGATTGTAAACTCTCTCGATTTTAATGACCCGTAAACTCCCCCGGAGGTAAGCTCTCCTGAGTCCCGGGTTTACTCCAGTACTACTTGCCGGAAACATGTAATCTCTCCCGGGTCTACTTCAGTAATACTAAATTCCATTTTAAAAAAGTAAATTATATAATAATGAAAATCAATGTATTTAGTATCCGTGGGCTAAAATTATAAAATTACAGAAAAAATACAAATCAAATAAGAAATAATCAAATAAATCAAATATACATTTAAATTTCATTAAAAAAAAAGTCAATTGTACAATAATAAAAATAAAAAATAATGCCTTTAATCGCTGTAGTATATTATAGTAAAAATACCTACTTAACATTTAAATTTACCTTTTACGTTAATATAGAGTTTCAAGAAAACTTACGGTACTTTTGTTGGTCTTTATAGCCTATTATTTTTTTGTGATAAGATATTTTCTTTATTTCATTTTGTTTATTGTAACTTTGAATTTTTATGTACACTTTAGTTCAAAAATCTTCACAAATGTGTGTTGTTTTTGAGGTTGAGATGATGCTGAGCCCTGCACAGCTAATACATAATGTAGCAATACAATTTAAAACAACTCGGGAGTTTTTACAGATTTCCTTCAGATAAACTTAATATTGAGCCGGGAGAGTTTACCATCATCGCCTGATAAGTCATAAATATTAACTAATAATTATTAGTAACAATAATCTTTGTATAAACTATTAAAATACAAACGACCAATTCATTTATACGTTTAGTGTTCATAAATCAATATAAAACAACAACAATACAACAATAAAATAAAAATTAGTACACCAGTATAGGAACTTGTGATGTTTTAAAAATTTACCCAAAATAATTAATACAACTTCTATTTTATATGGAATAGATCAATGAGTTTTCCATATCATATATTTTTATTTAAATTCGACTCTCAAGTTCTAGACTCCCGTATATAATTGATACATGAAGAATTGTTATCATCGTTAGGTATAAAACTAATAATAATCTTTGAATAAAATTTTTTTAAGAATAATAATTAAGACATACCTAGTAATATTTCATTATAGGTACCTAGGTAAAATAAAAACTAAACCATCAACGGATTATTTACAAAATAACTAACATTATTTTTAGACCATATTATTGTTGAACATATTACCTACTGAAAAAAATTAATTTAAATATTTGTGTGTATTATTATATAGTTTAAATTTAAAATCATCAACTATCTTGGTTATTAAAAATATCGAATTTCAATAATAAAACATTTGTAAACACGTTTCCTCTTTGATATGACAAGATGTATTACCTATAATGTTAGATCTGTGGATTCAACATATTAACGTAATGAAATGTCCTTCCTCTATGGCAATTGACAAAACCGTTGAAGAGTACGCAGTCGATTATCGGTTCTAAAATTTCAAAAAGTTCAGTGGATATGAGCACAAAATAAAATTCATTCCGTACTGTTTTATTTTTTATAACATTTTATTATTTTACATTTTTGGTTCAAATAAGATTTTCATGACAGTAGCGGTTAACTGTGTACGCGACACGGTTTTTGCCAAAAGAGTCGATCTCTACGTAAGTTTTTTTCATATATTTTTGGAGCTTAAATTAAACTTTTAGACTTAAAATAAATATTTAATGCCACGCACAAAGTGCTACAGCGGATTCATTCGGACACATATTTTATTTCTGAACGCACAATACATAAAATATGTGAGATTAAATAATCCTATTGTCGTCGTGTTTCGCTGCGCCCCGATCGTAAAATAGTACCAATTAATTCATAATTTAGATACACGAAATAGACCTATAAATAGACATACATTTAAGCTAAATTTACAGAAATTCATGTTATAAGTCATAGAATACAATTGTAACTGCGGTTATTTTTTTTTCAAAATCCAATGTTTCCAATTCTATTGATTAATTCAACGTAACATACGTAACTCTTATTTTTCACATACTTCTATGTCATATATGGGTACCAACATATAATCTTGTACCTACACCTAAAAAAATAGAACTAGCGTTACTTATACAATTTTAATATTTAATATTATTGTATGTTTAAACGTTATTTGATTTTGTTTCGTGTAACCTTATTATATTTTTAAACATTATTCTATTTGTTTGTTTTTGTTTAACATTCTAAATACATTTTAACCTGTACATTTTTTTAAAATAAATTCTATTTTTGCATAATTAAAAATACTTATGTAAAACGTATGACGTACGCGATGACGTCTCCTTGTGAGTTGTGAGCTTACTTGAATTTGGGAGTGGCAACAATGGTTTATACGAATGATTTAATAAATTTTGAACTATTAAAATAAAAACTGGAAAAGTACCTATATAGTCAGTTGTGAAGCATGTTTCGAGTGTTAATAGTGAATTATAAGGTTTTAATGGATTTGAAGTTGATTTCAATGATAATGTATTATATTTTCTATACACGATACTATTTTCATTATTAAATATTTTGATTTGTTTTGAACTGTTTAAAGTTCAATTTTTCTAGTTATTTTTCTATAAATATTAATACAATAATTTATTTGTTGGCCCAAAAAACTTGAAAATTTAATACAAGGTTCTTGATATATTGTTACAATAGCAATTGAAAAATATTAAAAATACATATTAACATTTTTTTTTTTATAAGCATTTAAAATTAAAATTTCGGCACAATTTATCAAATTTAATTTTTAAAAATTATTGTGTAGTTAAAATGTATAAAATAACTTTTATAGCTAAACAATGTTCAAGGTAAATAGGTTAAATATAAATTACTTTATTCACAATAATATCTTCAAATATCAAATTTACTTAGTATAATATCATAGGCTCGCTGACCGTCTTCGTTCAGAATCGTTTTTCGTATACAATGATATTTTATTATTGAATTAAAAATTTATCACCATGTCACCATCCATTACAAAGACCTACTTGTAATTTGCTGGCCCATTTTTTTTATTACTTACATTTTTGTTTTTCTTCAACGTTATGAAAAAATTATAAACTGTAAAATGTTTAAAAATGAATTTTACTTTTGCATAATTGCAATATTCATGTAAAAGCTATGCAATTTGTAAAATGTCTAGGTCTGGTATGCTATTATTGAACAACCTCAAGTCAATTGGCTATATTTAGTGTTAATATGGGTGTTGGATTATAGCTTTAGATGTTAAGTTATCAACTTCAGTAAGGTATAAAGTGATAAATACAGTTATATGTATTACTAGTCTTAAATATTTTTTTATGTTAATATTGTGTGGTCCTCTAAAAACAAAAATATAATAGTATACTGCACATGAGGTAGAAAATGTGTTTAATTGATTCTAATTTAAGAAACATTTGTATAATTATATTAATGCCTTGACTCCTAATACATTTGAAATAATCAATATACAGCTATTAATTCATAACTTATTGAATGGTAAAATTTCAGACCAATATAATGTACAAATCATTGGCCATACAAGAGGTGTTATTATAGTTTCTATTAGTTTTAGCATCATATGCTCTACTCTCATCAACTTGCTTAATTTTAGCTGTACCAATTGTCCATATCATTTATCATCCATATAATTGCAATATTTCATAATCTGATTTAGGGGGGAAAACTTTGAACTTTTATATCATTCACTTTAATTATTTTCGTAAGATAAAAATATATCATAAAATGATCAATAGACAACAATTTATGGCTATCATTCAACGGAGACCTATATATACAAAATACAGAAAGTAATAGGAGTTTTATTAAAATGAATACCCACTTATCTGGTTTAACACTCTAATAATGATTTTACCACTCAACTTTTCTTAAAAATATTTTATTTAGAGTATCTAAATTATTAATTGTATTTGGTTTTTTTTCTATAATAATCGATATAAGCATTTTCGCTTTAAATTTACTTTTTAGCCTTAAAAGTAAAAATACATTTTTATTGGCACACAAAATCCGCTTTGGTAACGTAGATGCAAATTTATTTTTTATCAGTATTTACACCGATTTGTATCGTTGTCTATACCCCAGATATACAGATATTAAATATTTTACAGTTACATAAATTATTTATTTTTGATTATAATTTATAATAATATAGTTTTAAATATACTTATTCGGTTGTAATCATGACAAACAGTTACATCCAGAAGGACCATAAAAACTTGGAAGTCTATAAAAAATATTTAAACTCTTTTCTTCTTTTTTGACCGAAGCGGATTAAAATTTGGTGCATCTATTGTATCAGTTAGGTACTAGTTCAACATGTGTAACATAAAATTGGAGTTATTCACGTTTTTATTTTTTACGCTTTTTCAGAAAACGTTATATGCGTACTGAAATTGTGTAATTAATTGTATTAAACCATCCATTATCTCTGTATTAAATAGTATACAATGTGTCAATGTCTATGGACACGGCCGCACGACAGCATAATGCATTTTAGAAAATTAAAATAAATATAAAATGTTGTTGCAGTAGAAACTAGAATAACAGCACTCTATTCTAATACCTAATGCAATTAAATGATTAACTTTTAAATAAATGATCAAATGAAAATTCAGATTTCACTTGGGAAGAACTGTCGAGAGTATTAAAATAAACTATACTATTAAAGAGTTAAATTTCTTTGATGATAATTTATATCATATTGTAAATATTCTGGAAGCTTAAAATAGGTAAATGTCATTAGTAATGGTTTGACATTTTGTATTTGATTAAATTTTAATTTCTAAACGAACAAATTGTACGATAAAGTGTTTGAAAAAAAAAAACTATCCATGCTGGAGATGTCTTTTGGGGCAATAAAAATGCTTCGATTTTTACTTTAAGGATGATCTATTGTTGGTAATTTCTGTTTGATCAAAAGTAATAATTCCCAGTATACTTTTCTTAATTATCGGAAAAAAAAATTATCAAATTTTGTTGAGCTATTTATACACATAATATAATATAACATTTTTGATTTTTTTAAAAATGTCTTTTCTTTAAATGTCGATAAAAATGTGATAATTTGGTCAAATAGTTTGAAAATGTATTACAAAGTTCTACATCTACTATTGTTATTTATATACAATTAAAATAATATTGAATTTAGAATAAATGTTAGCAGTTTTAGAATTTTGTGAAATTCATAAAACCGCGAAAATATAAATATTATTTTAAAGTTAACATTTAAAAATGTATAGTAATTTTAAATTCAGAGCGGCGCGATGAATGTATTGATTTTACAATGGTGAGTGTTTTTTTTTTATTTTAATATTTAATTTTTTGTGTCTTTCATCACCTTTTGGGGCAGTGAAACTATTTTGATTTTCTATAACAGTATCTTGTTCGAAGAGAAAGTGAATATAGTTGGTGCATTCGGGAGGTAAAAATTTAAAATCCCAATAGTTTTCAAAAGCGCAGCAAACAAAATAAAATTTAAGGAAAAACGGGAATTTTTACGCAAAATCGGTTTTCGACACAATCGACTTTGGTTTTTGGCGTAAATCAAAAAAAAAAAAAATAAAAAAATACTATAGATACATACAATTTCCACTGAATGTTTATATTAGCATTTTCTATACATGATCAAATTTTCAAAATGTTTTGACTTGTTTTGAGCTGCAGTTTACGGACATTTTTAGTTTATAATTTTTTTTTTCTATAAATATTATTATAAATTTATTCGTTTGGTCAAAAAGCTAGAAAACTTAATACGAAGCTCCTAATATGTTGTTACAATGACAGTTGAAAAATATTAAAAATAAATTGTCACAATTTTTTTTTATAAGCATTTAAAGTTCGATTTTCGACAACATTTATTAAATTTAATATTTAAAAATGGTTTTGTAGCTAAAAATGTATAAAATGTTCAACTTTTATAGCTAAGGATTGTAAATTTAAAACATTCTAAATAATTAGGTTCTTCTATAATCAAAAAATCTCAAAAATAGAAAAATAGAATTTTTTTATAGTTATTGTATGTTTTGTACAGATTTGGACGAAATTACGTATTAAATATTATATAATCAAGACTAATGATTTTAGTTTTTTTGTTGTAATTTTGTAATATTATTACAATAATTTACCGGCTACCGTATTAATAACAATATACATATAATATAAAATAACTATACTGACAAACCATCTCAGCTCAAAATCGTTTTTCGCGTACAATGATATTATATTATTTAATTCAAATTTAATACCATCCATTTTACAGTGAGTAGTGACCCACTATAGTAACCTACTAATAAACAGCAGAGTGACATCCACTTATACGCTTTTATTTTATATATCTAAGATTTAAAAATGTAATATAAGATTTCTCATAAGTTGTACTACCTATAACAAAATATATAAAGTTTACCAAAAATAACGTTAATTTCTATAAACATTTGAAGTTCAAATTTTGACAATTTTGACTCATTAAATTCACAGAAAAATGCAAATAATTTTGTATTTAAAAATTAAGTTAAAACAAATCTAAAAAAATATATAAACATAATTTTTTTTATATACCTAAATATTTTAAGTTTTGGACGAAATAGATATTTACCAGATATTTAAACGAATAATCGTGTATTAGCCTTGGTATAACTCTAAAAGAAATGACGGTAGATACATGAAATTTTGACTGAATGTTTATATAAGCATTTTCTACACATCATAGCATTTTCAAAATATTATGAGATATTTTGAGCTGTTAACGGACATTTTCAGTTTCCAATTTTTTTAGTATAAATGTCAATAAAATTGTATTTTTTAGGTAAAAACTCTTGAAAATTTCATAGTAGCGGCTTCTAATGTATAGTTTCAAAGGCAGATGAAAAATGTTAAAAATCCGTAGTCACAATTTTTTTTTATAGGTAATCAAAGTTCAAATTTTGTCAAAATACGTAAAAATGACGAAATTTTGCAATTTATTTTGAGTTAGAAATTCATAGACATTTTTCTTTTTATATCTAAGGTTTGAAAATGTAATACAAGATTCCTCATAAGTTTGCCTAATTTTATCAATAAAAAAATGTTTATAAGCAACTCAAAATAAATTTTTATGAGCATTTTAATTTCAAATTTTTACAAGATTAGATATTCACTCGATTTCTCATGTAGCGATTTTTTTATTTTGTTGCAATTCAAAAACGAATAACTGTAGATGCATGAAAATTTCACTGAATGTGTATATTAGCATTTTTCTATACACCATTTAATTTTGAATATATTTTGACTGTTTTTGAGCTTTTTACGGACCATTTCAATTTTCAATTTTTTTAGTTTTTTTTTTATATAAATACCAATAAATTTTTATTTGTTGGGCCAAAAATAATGAAAATTTAATACAAGGCTCCTGATATATTGTTACAATAGCAATTGAAAAATATTAAAAATACATATTAACATTTTTTTTTTTTTGATAAGCATTTAAAGTTCGAATTTTGACAAAATTCATCAAAATCTCGAAAATTATCAATCATTGTAATTAAACAACTATAAAATGGTCAGTTTTTATAACTAAGGATTGAAAATTTAAAATAAAGATTCTAATAAATAGTACATACTGTAAACAAAAAATCTAAAAAATATATAAACACAGTTATTTTTTACAGACATTTTAAGTTCAAATTTGGACGATATTACATATTAAAATCAATTTTAACGAGTAAAAGTATGTATTGTAATATTTTTCTAGCATCACTGATAATTAAAGGTTAATAATTAAATAATATGAATAATATTAATTCAACTTAGCAGCTACCGTAAAATAACAATATCCATATAATTTAAAATATCCTAGACTGACATACTGTCTCCGCTCAGAATCGTTTTTCGTATACAATGATATTATATCATTGAATTCAAATTTAATACCATACATTATACAGTGATCTACTTGTAACCTACTGCACAGCAGAGCGACATCCACTCGACCCCCTTTTTTTAGTTTTTTTTTCTATAAATGTCAATAAAATTTTATTTGTTGGGTAAAAAATCTTGAAAATTTAATAGTAGGCCTCTAACATAGGTTCTAACATAGTTCTAACATAGTGTTGTAGCATACAACACCTACGCCCGTGCCAGCGAAAGTCATAGAGTTACAGATTTTGTAGAAAATTATGTGTGGTAGGTAATATGAGAGCATACTAACTTGTTGGTATAGTTATCTTTGATACCCAGTATATTGTAAATGTATTTTAATTGCTTTGTTTTTAAAATAACTATCATTGAAGAATTTATATTCAACTATACATTTTGGTAGTTTTGGAAAATGTTCGGAATTGAAAATTTGAATTTTATCAAATTAATGATTTTTACAAAGTCTGTTAATTCACAATTAGCGCACAATCTTTCAATTTCATTTCCGTTAGAATTATAAAGTGTCGATTATCTCTACTCTCTAGAAACAGCAAAATATGGGTTTTTTGGTTTAATAAAATGAGTTGAAAATTTGTAGGTAAATTCCATGATAATCCCATAATATAGGCCATAGTCAAAATAGTTCGTTGGACCGTCTGACAGAAAATTGATAGTCGAGAAATCTAGTATATATTTTTGTATGGAAATTGGACTATATAATATTGGAATTATGACTATTTTGAGGAATGAGAGAAAAAATATACATTTTAAGAGTTTATGTACGTATAAATAGTGTTAGCCTACCCTAACTGATAGTTTTGACCCTAAAAATTAATTATTTAATAATAACATTATGAAACTATTATCTTAAAAAAAAAAGCATGAATTAATTAAAGTCATTAGTTTGGTTTTGTTTTTCAATATTTTTTAACATATTTAGGAACAAAAAAAAAGAAATTTTGATCATTAATAATATCAGTCTATTATACTCATCAGTTGTTAAG
>JANEHU010004808.1:0-13881 GCA_027563435.1 Nasonovia ribisnigri
TCATTATGGGAATGCCTTTTTTTGGTCCAAATATGCTTACTAATGGTTTGCAATCACATTTGATAGTAAATTGTCTTCCCCATAAAAAATTATTAAATTTATTTATCCCAAATATTATTGCGAGTGCTTCTTTATCGACTTGACTATAATTTTTTTCTGCTGTATTTAATGTCTTTGATGCAAATGCTACAGGATACTCTTTGTTGTCATTATCTACTTGTGATAAGACTGCACCTACACCGTATGCTGATGCAGGGTGTCGGCACCGATGCGGTCAGGACATTTGCAGTCGGCACCTTTTTCGTGCCATTTGCGGTCAATTTATATTTTATTTCTATTTACCTGACTATATAAAATTTAAGGTGCTATATATAATATATTAATATATAATATTATATACTTATTTTGTGCTAATAGGTATATGTTTAGTTATATTTAAACTTCCCTTCACACTTTTCCAGGCTTAGGACTGGCAGTGTTTTGTTACTGGCGTGTTAAAAGTTTATAATTATTATTATAAATAATTCATATAATAATAATATATTTTGTCAATTACTTACACAATAAACATATACTTTTTTTTGAAAACCTTATTATAATTATTATAAAAAATGCACATATATAATAATATTTGTCATTCACAATTCACAATTCACAATTTACAACATTATTCTAATTTTTGAATAAAAGCTATTTTTTTTAAGCATTTGACTAAATCGTTATCTATTTCATACTCTACTAATGTTTTTTTAATTCTTTCGTCTAATTGTATGTACATCTTTTAATTGAACACAAACCTATTATTCTATTTTCTTCTCCGTCATCAAATAACACAAATTCAGAACCGGAAGGTATAATTATATCTTCTCTTAATTTAGGATCCAACGAATTTCCAAGTGATTTACGTCGTATACGATTCAATGTTGTTTTTATAGACGAGTAAACCAGAATTTCTGTCACTAAATCTAATCCCTGTTCTATTAGTGGCGTAAACTCTTCTCGAAAAATTTGAGCTGGGGATGTTATTGTACCTAGTGTACATTGTTTTGCAATATTATATTTTTTTTTTACTTCAATTTTTAGTAGGTATATAATATTGTATTATATAGCACCTTACATTTTATAGACAGGTAAACAGAAATAAATTGACCGCAAATGGCACGAAAAAAGTGCCGACCGCAAATGTCCTGACCGCAAATGTCCCGGAACCCTGATGCATCACAAGTAAGAATTGTTATTCTGTTTGGGTCAAAATGTTTTAAAATCCTATCTGATATTATTTCACTTTTAATTTTATCAAATGCTAAACAACAATTTTTGTTAAAATTAAATTTCATATCTTTTTTTAATAGGTTTGAAAGAGGGGCTTGAATTGTTGATAGATTTGGTATATATTGTCTATAGTAGTTTATTGAACCTAAAAACGCCTGTAATTGAGTTTTGTCTCTGGGGTATGGTATTAATTTAATAGCTTTAATTTTTTCAGGATCCTGTTTACTACCATTACTGTTTATTATATATCCAAGAAATTTTATTTCATCTTTAAATAATAAACATTTTTCCTTCCGTACTGTTAAACCTAGTGATTTAATAAGGTTTAAGACCTCTATTAGTGTTTCTAGGTGTTCTTTTTCACTATCGCCAAAAATTAGTATTTCATCAAAATAAACTCTAATATTTGATATATGCTTTAACCTCTCACCAAATCTGTTTAAAAATATTCCTACAGATGCATTAATACCAAATGGTACTCTATTGTAAACATATACTCCCATGTGTGTGCTAATTGCTGTCAACTCCCTTGATTTCGAATCTAGTGACAGTTGAAGGTATGCTTGACTCAAGTCTATAATGGAAAATTTACCTCTAGTTTTAATACCTACTAATAGTTCTTCAATTCGTGGCACGATTGCTCTTTCTTGCTTTAAGAATGGGTTTACAGTTACTTTGTAATCACCACAAATTCGAATATCTCCTGAAGGTTTAATAATTGGAACTATGGGTGTCCCCCACATGCTATATTTTACTTTGCTTATTATACCATCTTTCTCTAATCTGTTTAACTCTGCTTCTACCTTAGATTTTAATACAAGTGGTATTGTTCTGGGTTGAAAAAATTTGGGTTTTGCACTATCTACTAATACTAGCTCAATTTCTTCACCTTTATATAATCCTAATTCATTACTAAATACTTCAGGAAATTTGTCTACAATTGCATTATCTATATTGTTTAAATCTATATTTAATAAGGGTTTATTTAATAATGTTTTCTTAATTGAGTTGTTAATGCATAAGTCTGATAATGTACCCATTTCTTTTAACCATTCTCTACCTAACAACATAGGTCCTTGTCCTTTCAGAACATACCATTTCCCTTTGAATTTTTTATTTTTATATTTAATATTTACTTGTATGTGTCCTAATGTGTCTACTGTTTCATTTGTATAATATTGTAATTTTAACCCATCTGTCTCCAATTTAATTTCTCCAAACTTTTCCCTATATCCATACTCTGATATAATTGAAACTGATGCTCCAGTATCTAATTCCATACTAACTATTTTCCCTTCAATTTCCACTTCAACTTTTATTGGTTCCACTCTATTAATTTGTTGAACATTTTCCTTCAAATGAAATAATTTATTAAAACTTTCTGCTAATTCATCATCAATCATATCATTTTTATCGCTTTTTTCTTTAACATAGTGTGTCCTCTCACTTTTTTTTTTACAGTTATACGCTAAGTGTCCTACACGTTTACATATATTGCAAGAGTACCCTTTATACTTACATTGAAAAAAAGTGTGATTACTCCTACCGCAGCACGTACATTTCTTCGATGTCTTCGGTGTTTCATCCTTCTCTTTTGACTGGTGATACTTTTTTCCTTGATTTTGTTTTGCCCTGAATTGTTCGCTCCGTCTGTTTGTTCTCTTTTTCATAAAGTTTATCTCTTCCGGTTGGTGTACCTCTTCTGTGTCTTTCATAGCGAGTTCTGTTTGTATCGCTAATTCGCAGGCTTTGTCAAACGTCAAATTTTCATCTTTTTCAAATCTAAATTTACGTTTGACTTCATTGCTGTATACGCCACTTACTAATCGATCTCGTAACCGCTCCATTAGTCCATCGCCAAATTTGCAGTTACTCGAGAGTTTTTTTATCTCTTTCATGTACTGTTGAATTGATTCATTTTTACTTTGTACTCTGTTGTTGAACTTAACACGCTCAGATATAAAATATGGTTTTGGTTCGAAATAGCTTTGTAAACAGTCTTTGATTTGCTCGAATGTTTTTTGTTCTGGTTTTACCGGCGTACATAAATCTTTAAGTGTTTTGTACGTGTTTTTGCCCATTAATGTTAATAACGTCGGTACCACTTGAGCTTTGTGGATGTTATTACATTTAACATATAATTCAAAACGTTCGATGTATGATTCCCAATCATCGTCTTTCTCGTCGTACGGTTCCACGTGTCCGAGTGCAAACTTTGCCATCTTACTTTTTATCCGTTTTAATCGGATTTAACTTTTTATCTTCGTCGCCAGTTGTTCTGTCTTTACATTGAGGACGTGACTATGGAAGTATTACACATTTACGTATGCTTAACTATTACTTTACTTTATTGATCACTAACGAGTAACGATTCACATTCGTGCGCAGCGGTCACATTATTAGTACGATTGTTATAATACAATATTTGTTATCACATAATTATTATCAATATACATTATCACTATTTGTATACAACAAATATCTATGAAATTTGTTCACAATATAAGGTTTTAATAAACTCACAATCAAGATGAATAATAACAATGTTTAAATTATATGCTATGTATGAGAATATCAGAGATTGAATTGATGGCTGGTTTACAGAAAACTCATTATTTATATCGTTTATGATGTGAATTTGTAATCAAATTAAAATTTACTTAAAAATTAATAAGATGAATAAAAATGAAAAATTATTAGTATATATTACATGATTTTAACAGTAAAAATGTATTAAATAAAAAGAAAGAATATAGCTTGTTTTTATTACCATAATTAATAATATATTTATAATTCTTCTCCAGTCTCCAACATTAGCAATTTGTTTTGAAATCAGCGAGTTGATCAGCATCTGGAATATGCATGAATTATTTAATTAATTTAATTTGCATTAGGTTTCTTGTAATATTTAGATAAAGAGTCTTCTTTAAAAGTTCAATTAGTTATGAATCATAAAATAAACTTTATTTTCATAGCCCATTGATTGATTTTATATATCAATTGTTTTAAAAGGATTTTTAATTTACACATGCCAATGAGAATGAAAATAATATAGATATTGAAAAAAACCAAAAGTTTTCATCTCTTACCAATAATTATGTTATTTTTCACTGTTATGAATGTAATATTCTTATGTTCAAAATTAATAAATATATGGAATTTATTTACAAGAAATGTTCTTTAAAGAGTTATCAGTGATTTAATTATTTTTAGTATATCCTAAACTAATTTATTACAATGTGTTGTATAGCAATTTTAGTAATATGCTTAATTTAACAGAATCGAATAACAGTATTAGAGTTAATATTTAAATTTGTTTGCATTTAAAAATGATAAGTGCATCAGCACTATTATAATTTATTTTCGACTTACAATATCTATGAAATTTGTTCACAACATAAGGTTTTAATAAACTCACATTCAAGATGAATAATAACAATGTTTAAATTATATGCATTGTATGAGAATATCAGAGATTGAATTGATAGCTGGTCTACAGAAAAACTCATTATTTATATAGTTTATGATGTGAATTTGTAATCAAATTGGATTTACTTAAAAATTAATAAAATGAATAACAATGAAAAATTATCAGTATATATTATATGATTTTATCAGTACAAATGTATTACATAAAAAGAAAGAATATTGCTTGAATTATTACCATATTTAATAATACATTTATAATTCTCCTCCAGTCACCAACATTAGCAATTTTTTTTTAAATCAGCGAGTTGATCAGCATCTGGAATATGCATGAATTATTTAATTAATTTTACTATAACATCAATTGGTTATGATTCCTAAAATATACATGTTTTTCATTGCCCATTGATTGATTTTGTATATCAATTTTTTTACAAAGGGTTTTTAATTTACACATGCAAATGAGAATGAAAATAATATAGATATTGAAAAAACCAAAGGTTTTCATCTCTGTCCAATAATTATGTTATTTTTCACTGTTATGAATGTAATATTCTTTTGTTCAAATTGAATAAATGTATGTAATTTATTTACAAGATATGTTCTTTAAAGAATTATCAGTGATCTAATTATTTTTAGTCTACCCAAAAATAATTTATTACAATGTGTTGTATAGCAATTTTAGTAATATGCTTAATTTAACAGAATCGAATATAGAGTATTAGAGTTAATATTTAAATTTGTTTGCATTTTAAAATGGAAAGTGCATCAGCACTATTATAATTTATTTTCGAATTACAATATCTATGAAATTTGTTCACAAAATAAGGTTTTAATAAACTCGCATTCAAAATGAATAGTAAACAATGTTTAAATGAAATACTATGTATGAGAATATCAAAGATTGAATTGATGGTTGATCAACAGACAAATTCATTATTTATATCATGTATGTTGATTTTAATAATTTAGTGCTGATATGAAAAACTAATAGGTAATTAATTTATCAGATGTTTACAAAAATGATTTAATTTCCAATAATCATAATTTATTAGTTTATTGCTATAGATAAAATATATAATAAGTAATTCTTACTTTTCGTTTAGTTCTTTTGGAATTTTATTCAATTTTGAACGTGTCTTAACAATATCAGTTTCTATAAATATGTGATTTCCCGGTGTTCTATCGGATTTTTTGGTGCCATTACATTCCTTACAAACTGAATATTTTGGTTCAATATAGGTGCTGAAGAGTTGCTTTAAATCTGCTAAACTGTTATTGAATTGTAATATTATTGTGGGTGAGGGACGAGTAGTTTCATGACCACATTCGTTACATCTTGTGTTTTTAATAGCACTTGGGGATTGTTTTAAATATTTTTATATAATTTTTGTAACGTTACACTCTGAATCGATCACATGGTTAGTTTAGGTTAGGTTATGATTATCTATATTGTTTCCCATGTTAGAAACTGTAAGAAAAATTAAAATGGCCGGTGCAGCTTTTAGAAAGAAAAAAGTACTGTAGCACACTCATTACAAATTACAATGTTATGTACATTTTTAGTTGCTATATTTAATAAAGACAATAGTTTTAACATATTTCAAGTAGTATTTTTATTTATTTATTACTTACATTGTTTATCCATCCATCTACTTATTATTTTGTATTTTCCTATAGGTAACTGTTATTTTTACTCAAGAAAAGTATAGTTACAAAACCATTTTAAACTCAGTTTTTTAGCTATAAAATAATGTATTAATAATATTTGAATAACGTTTTTTAGCTGTTAAAAAAATATTATGTTTGTATTATTATAGTATTATTATATATGAGATGTTATAAAAATAATTAAACCCAGGCCAAAAAATAATACTAAAATATTATTAAAACAATATTTTAATGTCGCTATACTTAAATTGTAATGATAAAAAAATATTATTCATTACAAATGTAATTATATAATAATGTTATTATGTTATAATTTTGGTATCTGGGTGTTGATATAACATTAATATTTAGTATGGCTAGTACTAGTATTAAACTGCAAGTTTTTAAATCAAGTTAATATTTTCATATTATCTCTTATTAAAAAACTAATTCATTTATTTAAATAATTTATAAAAATCATTTTTTTATATGAAACTCAAAAACTAATAACCATTGACACTTGCAAATTTCACTTAGTATTTATATTTGCATTTTACCATGTATTATGGTAGTATTTTCGAATTTTTTTTACTTTTTTTGAGCCAATAATGTTGTCCTTTAGCTACGGCCTATAAGATATACTTATATAATTTATATACCTTTTTTTTTTTTTTTTCATGTTTGAACCGACGGCGCCGCGGGAAGTGCTTTCGCATTACTGCCGCGGCGCCGCCATCGTTTATTGAATAAGTCAATTATACATACATACATGGGGGGGGTAGACGGGACAATTCCCCGACTTACCCCCCCCCCCCCATTACATGACATTTATACATTTTACATTTGCATTTTAGTTCGCCGTTGGATGGTTGTGTTCACTTCTTGATCTTTGCGGGCCGACCGGAGTCCGCCACCCTTGATTTCTCGTGCCTGTGGATTTGGCGGGCCGACCGCAGTCCGCCGCCCTCGTGTCTCGTGCTGTCCTCCTGTTGGCGGGCCGATCTTATTCCGCCGCCCTGGAGTTCTCGTTCGTCCTGCGATGCCGTGATCGCCTCACCCTCCCGTGGTGTCACAGGTGGTGGGGATGAAGGATCGGTGGTCGGTGACACCTCCGACGTGCAGCTGTTGCAGCTACGGAGTGTGTCTGCGATCCGTCCTTCATCGTTGTTCCTCCCGTTCGTCCTCCTCTTTGGCGGCCATGATCGCCTCGATCATGCCGGTGAGTTCGCGTCGGTTGGTCATTGCCTGCTCTAGTATCCTGAGTCTTGCCGCCGGATCGTCTGGTAGATCGTCTGATCGGGGGCCGCAGAGGATTTCCTCGACGTCGGCGGGACGCGGGGGCCGTCGGAGCAGCCTGACCAAGGTGGAGCGCTCGTCCTCCCACCTCGGGCAGTCGAACAGAGTGTGCTCGGCGGTGTCGTCAGGGTGCATACAGTAGAAGCAGTAGCTGTCCTCTGCCCTGTTGAATCTTAAGAGGTAGCTTCTGAAGCATCCGTGTGCGGTTAGTGCCTGCGTGAGGTGAAAGGTCAGGTCCATCGGGGGCTTGGTCAGCCAGCGGGCTACGTTGGGCAGTAGACGGTGGGTCCACCTGCGTCCGACGGCTCCGGGGGCGAGTGCGGCCCGATCCCATCTGGACTGCCAGGATGCGATTGAAATCTCCCTCTCGCGGGTCTTGACCACCTGCTTCGTTCTGTGTTCGTCTGCGTCGCTCAGCCGATCGCTGACTCTTGCCCTCTCGTGTGCCAGGAGATCGGCCGGCAGCATGGAAGATAGGAGCGAAGATGCGTCGGCGGAAACGGTACGGTAAGCCCTTGTGGTTCGCAGGGCGGTGGCGCGCTGGGCGCGGGCCATTGCGTTCCTGTTCTTGGCGCGCTTGACGCCGATTGTGGCCCAGACGGTAGAGGCGTAGAGTATTTTGCTGTTGGTGACCGACCCCAGGAGTGCCCGTTTCGCCTGGGCCGGTCCACCTAGGTTGGGCATCAGCCTGCCGATGGCGTTGGCCGATTTGGTTGCCTTTTTTGACCTGTTCGCGATGTGCTCGGTGAAGGACAGCCGTGTGTCCAGCTGTAACATATAATTTATATACCTAAATACATTACTAAATACCTTACTAAATACCTTACTAAATACCTAAATACCTTACTCCGAACCTTTTGCGAATGTTTTTCGTATGGTTACTAGGATAACACCCTAATGTGCATTATATTATATTAAATAATTCAGAATACGATCGATTTTTTTTTGTTATTTTGCGATTCCACGACAATAATTCACTACTAGGAACGTGCGCATAATTTCGTTCCTCCCACGAATTAAGATAATACACTTAATTATAATATCTTAATTCGTGGTTCCTCCGATTCATGGTGTATTCGAGAAAAGGTAATCGTGATCGATGACCATAGCAATAGTGACGTCGCAGAGGCCTGGGACCGCCCACTGCCCAGGGACACACATATTAATGAAACTGTACAAAAACACAGTAGAAACTCATTAATTCGGACTAATTGGCTCTCTAGGCTGTCCGGATTAAACAAAATTACAAAAAATCGTAAATTATAAATTTAAAAAAATGTTATTGGATATTTTACTATATACAAGTTTTAATCTAATACATACTTATGTATGTCTAACTATATTAAACCTAAAAAATAGTACATAATTAATTGTATTACGATCATTATACACAATATAGTATTGGATGACGTTAATGACTATTGTTATTGATTAACATGTAATGGCAATAACCCGCGTTTATGAGAAATTTATAGAACTCGTTTTCGTGTTTATTTTAATCTACGGCATAAACTGTATTTACGTATTATAAACAGCTGTCCGGATTAATGAGGTTTTACTGCATTTATATTTTTCAGTCTGTGGTCGAATGATGTGCGTTGACCGGGAAATTAAACGCTGGGATATGCGTTACGGAGCAGGCATATCAAAGTCCTATGGGCTAGTCCGTAGGTGCACTCACCCGCGACGACGCATAAGATGAACAATACACCTCTCACTTACAACCAAAATATGACGACGATACATCGCATTGTTGTCGTAAACGTAAATGTTTTTTATACATGCATTAATGTTTTTTTAACATTACAATTGTAATTGTGTTTAGCGCCAGTATATGTGGTTCCCCGAGGTCACGCGTTTGCCCAGATTATATGGTTTCACTGCATCATAATAATATTATAACGGTCCTCCCTATTGTACTCGACGATGTATCGTTAATCATTATATTTAGCGTTTGAAGTATGAAATGTTTCACAATAAAGTGAAACATTATTGCATTTTAATATACCATTAAATGATGAAGGTAATTTACGAAAATTACATGTAAATATAAAATTTATTAAAAAAAAAATGAAATTTTCAAATACTTACGTAATATTATATTGTATCCGCCACCTTCCGATGTGATGATGAGTATATAGGTCATTGGCACAACTGCCTTCAACTTAGCCTATGTATATAATTTGTATCATTGAAAAAAAGTTAACCAAACCCTATAGATTTTTATGCTTATGCTATAAAATTCGATTAGTCGCCCCTATACACTTTAGTTGTTAATCTCGTCGTGTTATTGCTAACTGATTACCGTACAATATTATTACGCACATATATGTATTTAAAAACAGAAATACTTATGTACAGTGTTTGAAAATTGAATACCTATTTCGACAGGAAATTTAGAGTCGCGTATACAACCTTATAAACGGTCGATGCTCAACTGTCCTACAAAGTACCAATATATAATATGCAATATAGATATGATATGATATTGATTTCACTGTAGTGATGCGCAAACGACAACCGGTGATTAATATCTTAAAGCACAGCATGGGTGGAAATCACATTTTTGATAATAATACCTATGATTTAAAATAAATTATTTAACCTATACGAGTAGCAGCTATGATTGAAAAATTTTCCACCTCTGTTATAATATAATCTTCTGATGCAGTAATTCTATATCTATAACATTATATTCTTAGAAACGCCTAACTTCCATGGACCTTAAAACTACTATTGTTATAGCAAAATTAACCGTCTATAGAAACTACGGATACATTTTCAATGTTCGAAGTACCTTTTTTGACGAATGCCATATAGTACTTAGGTATAGCGTCCTCTTGCAATAACACTTCAGGTATAATGCTGAGATTCTGATTCCTTTAAAACGAATATTACAAACTAATTTTATTGACTTAATATGTATAGGTGGGTATGATAATAATATTATCGAATGTACACATCTGTAATATAGTATTGTAATAAACGTTCGACTACACGTCATAATGTCAAAGCCGAATTGAATAGCAATTTTGACAGTAAATTTAGAAATGTGTACCTACTCCTTTATAAACTGTCGATACGCAAACGATAAAAATTAACAGGCAATTAATATATTATAACATAGCATGGGTGGTGATCACATTTTAGATAGTAATACATATGATTTATAATAAAATATTTTACCTTTATGAGTGGCGGCTTAGATCAAAAATTTGGCCACTTCTGTTACAATATATAGACTTCTGATGTTATAATTCTATAATATTATATTCTTAGAAACTCCTAACTTCTTTGGACCTTAAAACTACCTTTGTTATAGCAAAATTTACCGTCCATAGAAACTACGAACAAATTGTCGATGGACCATGTTCAAATTATTTTTTTTATCCCATGCCATAGTGTATACATATAGTGTCCCTCGCAATAACACTTCAAGAATAATGCCAAGAGTAGGGTTCCTTTTCTAAAATAATTTATCGTATGTAATTGTAGTTATAGCTCAATAAATTTAATAACTAATTAATTTAGTAATTAATTTGTATTGTTTTGTTTACATATTATATTCAATAAATAATGTTTGCTGGGTCAAAAAACTTGAAGTTTAATACAAGGTTCCTCATAAGTAATTATAAGTGGAAATTACTAAAAGTGATGATCGTAAATCTACAATATAATTATGAGCGTCTAAAGTAAAAGTTTTGACAAAACAATAACAATTTGCAAATTATTTTTATTTGGAAAGTCATGTACATGTAAGATTTGAAAAGGTAATACAACATAAATGACATATTTCCTATATTTAAAAAAAAAAAAGTATACCGAAAAGCCAAACACATATTTATTAATAGGTAAGTGATTGGATATATTTACCATTAAATTAACATATTTATATATTGTTCCCTCCTATTCTCTTATTCTATCTTATTTTGTTGCAATTCAAAAACTAATAATCACAGATACTTTAAATTATTGTCAAATGTTTGTTTTATTAACTTACGCACGGTACTATCCATATCAATAGATTTTTTATTAATTATTCAAAAACGCAAACAATTTATTAAGAATTTTAACTTCCCTCTACTGTGAAATTATTAAAATGTATAATATGAGATTAAATTATTCCTAATTGGTATAACTGTAATTTTTTTTCTAGATTTGTACCAGTTGAACAAATCTACCGCTGTTCTAAATGCGGTAGGTACTTTAATACGAAAGAGATGTGGCGTAGTTTCGAGGCTCTTCATATGCGTATCGGAGACTACAATCCGAGCAAGTTCCTTCATCAAATAAACATAAATGACTTTGATGAGGACTGAAGAATTTTTTTTTATTTTCAGCTGTAGCTATTTTTGTTACTGTTTTTTTATTCATTTTTATGATTTTACTGTCCAAATAAATAACAGCCATTGTTTACCTATATATTTAACATTTTTCTTTTTTACATAACTTTTTGCATATCTTATTGTACTTATGTTATAGTTGCAATCTATGAACAATACATTGTTTTTTTCCCTTGGTATGTTATACAGTTATAGCGTGTATAATATCTAACCTACATAATTATACTAGCAGATAATGTAAAAACGTTTTTAACTAAATCTAAGGTGTTTCAACTGTCTTAAACTAGTTACGTTTATAAGTTGATTAGAAAATTATGTAACGAAATAGCGCCCACCTTTCTGTATAACATCCGTCGAAAATTGCCAACTAATATCGACTTGGTACCTAACGGTCTTGCACGGGTTAAGACAATATTATAGTGATCTAAATTTCCGTGAAAGTTTTCCAAATGTTGAAAATACACTGACTAACGCAACAACTGACCTGTATTATATTTGTATATAGGTAGGTAACATCGAATGCTAGTGTGTGGTGGACGGTGGTACGTGTAGGTTTGTATATAGTGTTAAATAAAATACGTTTTTTTATTAATTTGTTTATTATACTGTATAATACCTTGTATTATACTTGTATCAAATTTTATATAATACTGTTGTATTTAAGTATGGTATAATAACTTTTTGTATCATACCGTATTATACACATTTTATACGGTATAAAATAGTGCATTAAAAGATATGCAAATTTCAAATCGATTACCTACCATATATTACCATTATCCATTTTTTATTTGAATATTGAATCTTATTAATAAAAATTAGATAAATTATAAATTTAAGTCAACAAGTAAATAAATAATTAACATTTTTTAATAAACATAAATAATACTTTTGTTATCTGTAGATAAATATAAAATATTTAAATATTAATAAATTACAAGTTTAACAATTTTACAAAGTGTATGTATGTGTGGGTAGAATTAAAACTAGAATAAACGGTAACAATGGGTGTGTTAATTGAGTTGCTGTTAGTACACTATGTATATTAATATTATATACATAATACACGGCTAATAATTACAACAAACCCAATTAGTGTATATAATATCGTCATATAGAATATAAATGTTAGCCCACTTGGCTCAGATGATACAACAGTATAATATTATAATTTATAATGAATTAATACAATATATGCATGGCCCTTTTGGCACAACAGAGTAATAATAATAATAATAGGTAATAATAATGTGTTACTATTTGAGCTGTAGCTCGTAAGTACTAAGTAGGTATAAATATGGTCTACTGGCACTACGGTATATAATATAATGATTTAAAACTCGCAGGTTGTGGACCGCAGACTGGCCAGCCGGTCCTGTCCTATAACAATATAAAACACAATAACTGTAGAACAATACATCGGTACAACCACGGTAACTTTTGCACGTGATTTATAAATAACAATTTAAAAACCCTGGCAACATGCGTCTGATAGTAAATAATATATGTGACGATTCGCGACGTGCAATAGTAATGATAATTAAATGTTATAAAATAATACATTCGGGCCATGCAATTGACAATGTAGTTGAGTATAGATAAGGTATAAGGGTGTTGTTTTCGTCATCAAATACGACTAGCGATGTGAATTTTCACGACAATTTAGGTTGTAAGGCAAATTTTTATAACAATTTTCAAAAAGTTGAAAATGTCATAATTTTTCATGTAAATTTCTTATTTAATAAATCCCTTTGGTATTATACATCTATAGCGTGAATTTAGACTATAAAAAAAAAATATACTAGCGGCAAATGTATAAACATTATTAACTAAATCTGAGGTGTTTCGACTGTCATTAAACTAGTTATGTTTATAAGTTGATTAGAAAATATTC
>JANEHU010004809.1:0-55915 GCA_027563435.1 Nasonovia ribisnigri
GTGAGTATGTTGTTAGAAAGAAAATCATCATTTAGTTCTGAACAGCTGATGTTAAATAAATTTTGTGTTAATGGTATATTATTATGCACGACATCATTAGCATATGATTTTACTGGAGCTAAAAAATATATTAGTTATTAAAAAGTATACTATATTTACCATGTACATTCCATTTTAATGTTATAACTTTTAAATAATAAAAATAAAAATAAACATACTAGATGTGACACAAATAGTTTCCATATTATGGTCCTCTAAAAAAAAAACAAACATTAAGTACATATATAATTATCTTGAAATCAATTTAAACAAAATACAAATAAAATATATTATTACTTAAATTGAACAAGTTTGAAGAAAACCCATCACATGTACATGTATCTGAAAAATTAAGTCATTGGTATTATTTTTTTAAATACACACTAATATATTTTAGAGATAATTTTGTAAATATTATAAGATGCATCTATTTCAGAACATTTTGTTGTATTAACTTGATCAGTACATATGCAAATAGAATATATTAATACAAGAGTTAAAATCACTGAATTCAAACTTGTAGTATTTATTTAATTTAAGTTGTTTACCTAATGGTTTCCACTGTTCTCCATTCCAAAAAGCAACATTTTTATTCTCAGTTTCAGTGTTAGATTTAGTGACAGCAGTTTTATTTGACAAGTCTAATTATGTTTTTGAATTTAATGTAAAACAAGTATTTAGTATTTTATTATTTTAATAAACATTAAATGGTATTCACCATCATCCAGTTTCGGAATATCAGGCAAATGGATCACAATTTTTTTTTTTGGTGCCATATCTTCATCAGATGATTCAAATAACTTAACAGCATGTAGTCTTCTCCGTTTTTTGGTTTGTTCAGTAGCTTCTAAATCTGAATGGAATTCTGCAGTTTTAAGTTTTTTTCTTAATGACTGAAAGTTATCTAGAATAATTTTTATTAGGTAAAACATATTTTTTACATAAAATAAAGAAAACTAATTTACAGTGAAATTAGGTAAATTTTGTTTACCTTCACTTGCTATAATTTTAGTAATACTAAAAACCTCCCATTCTGGATCTGGATCATCCATTTTAAGAACAGATCGGTCATATTTGATACGGTCCGTGGTTTTATTAGGAAAATATGTATGAGTTTCATCTAGGAACCATGTTTTTGGGATAATTTCAATACTACCATCTTCAAATTCAATTATAGAATATTTACAAATCTGCCTGAAAGTAGATAAAATGTACAAATGTTACTTTTTCTAACACCTTAAACATTATTTTTGTATTAAAACTCACTTAATATTTATTTGAGTATTTTCGAGTGAAGACATAATTGCTTCCTATTATATAATGAGAATTTGTATTTTATTAAACAATTATTATACATATACACATAAATACATAATACTATTTAACTCTTAAAAAATAGTCTTTTCTTTTATACATTATGAAGTAGTGAAAAAACAATGTATTGGTTGGTATTCTGGTTCAGTGCTGGTATTATTGCTGCTTTTTTAGGAGTATTTTGTTCTGATAAATTAATTACTTCAATAGATCCATATGTGTAGCATAAGTATATTCCTACTTTACTTGAGGCACATGGTGTAAGATAATAATCAGTTACATTTTTAAAATAATATCCAACAATATAAATATTATCATTTTTAGATAGTATATTTGTGACAACAAATACTTTATCGTGTGGTAAAATAATGCAATCATCTCTATGGGTAAAACGTTGTCTTAGTCTTTCAGGGCGTGCCTGAATCTTAAAATTTGGAAATATTACTGTCCAATACATTTGACTTCCATGATACCCTTCCAAAATATTCCCATCTTGATGGGGTTGTTTTAAAATAGGAGTGGTAATTTTGTTAGAAGATATGCTAAGAGAGTTTCTTCTATCTTCTATCTTCTATTATTCTGTTAGCTAATTCTGATAATGGGAATTTTCCAGATTTCATATATTTTTTTAGTCTATTTAAAAAAGTTTCATATGGAAATGCAGAAAAATTATCAACTGATCCATATTGTAATACATCAGCTGGCAAATGGATTATTGAATGAACATTATAAGATACTGAATGTAAACCATACAATAATTCAAATGTTTCCACAAAATAATTTAATAAACTTTGTGCATAACCATTTTTTTCAGTACATGTTATCGGAGATGCAAGTAATCTCATTGCTACATGAAAACTCATAAAATTGTTATATAGTTCAATTGGTAAAATACCCTTAAAAAGAACTGGAGCAAGATACAACATTATAAGTCTTAGTTCAGTAGCTTTAAATGTATTATAGTTTCTCAAGGTATGAGGAATTCTGGAGAAGTCAGTGCTGAGATGTATAGATAATGCGTTTAAACGATTATCAATTTCAACCAAAGATAAAGTACCTAATCTAACAGATCCAAATGGGCCAGTTTTATCTTTTTTGATTGGACCTTTAACAAACAAATTTAGTAATTTTTTTGTTATACCTAGAGTGCATAAATGCATGTAATCCAAAGGTACACATTTAATTATATCAAAATTTGGAATTTCTATAAGAGGCGTAATACTTATGTGATGTTCTGGTTGTGTTTGAAGTCTAAATGAAGAGTCTGTTCGCAATTCACAGGAACGATCAGGAAAACATACTCGATCTTTATCATAAATACCTTTTACAGTACATTTTTCACATGCATAGTAAGATTGATGAGGTTTGATGCACTTCAAAAAAGCACGTGCAGGCGCATCTGCAATAAATCCAAAAAAATTTAATTTCTTTGTATAACCATTATAGTTGAAGCCACACGTAAGAACAGTTTTCAAATCTGAAATTAAAGGCGATAAATATTCGGAACAAGATTTTGGTTTAAGACTACCACAGTATACACCAATAACAAAAACTTGTAATACTGATCCATTACGAACACCACCGAGTATAGGCCAAAAATTATTATTTAAAATCTCTGTCCCATCTACTGATATCCAAAGATTGAATATATCTTGTGTTTGCCATTGAGTATGTAGTTGTAACACATACTTAAGTCCATCAACTAATCCAAAATGAATATACTGCCCTCCATCGGATTGAGTAATAATATTTAAACTACCTGATGTAGGACAAGAAAGAAAAGTCCTGGAATCTGATGGTAGTTCTTTCAGAATATTTATGTCATTCACATTTTTTAATAAACATAAGAGATTGTTTACTTTATTACGAGAGAAATTACCATCAATTATAAGCTTAGCCAGTTTATTTTTAAAGTCGTTTGGAGTTAAATTATCATAATTTTCTTTCTCAATATTTTGAAGTAAATTAGTATTTTTTGAAGGTGTTTGATTATTGACATTTATAGAATTTATATTTTCATCTTGAACAGAAATACTTGGTTGATTATCAGGAAATAAAAATGTTTGATGTGGAAGTTCGTTATTTATTATAGTTTGAGGTTGTAAGTTGCTTTCAAGTGAATTAACTATTTGTGCTGAATGATTTATTCCTTGCAATCTTCGCTTTCTACACACTGTAGACAACTCGGAAGTAGGCCTATAGTGTCTTTGTGGCATACTAACTTACAAAACTTGCAAAATCTATTTGAAAATTAATTCAGTATTTAAATAACTTTAAATACAATTGGAACAAATCAAATAAACAAAGATAAATATACTGTTAAAATTGATGAATTAAATTAATATTAGATTATAATTTATACTACATTTTTAATATAAATTAACCTGTGCACATTTTAAACCTTATGACAACTGACAAAGATGTACCTAATTAATAATGGTAAGTAATCGTTAATCATTTTAAATCATGCATAATATGGAATTATTGTAATGATACTATTTATACTAAATAATATTGTTATATACATAGGTATTTATATTTTAATATTTATATAATATAGTGATTATTTTGTATACATATCATTAAGTGTATATTGCAAATCTATTATCAAAAAAATATCATATAATATCTTATTATGTACTAAGTAGCTAGGTATAGCTGAATCACCTTCTACATACCTACAAATAACCCTTCTATAATAAACATTAACAATATAAAATAATATAATTATAATTATTTATATTAACAATTTAACAATGATAAGTACCTATATTACTATTACATTTTTTTTCTAAAGTGAATCAAGTGAACTCAAAGAGCAATATTATACAATATCAGAGCATCATCTAGAACATTTGCAGCAATAATTTACACCTAAAGGGATATTGATGACACTTTATATAATAAAAATGTGTCAAATTATGTACCTAGTGTAAACTATAGTGGCTACATTTGATTACCTACATAATAAACACGAATGCATGTATATTAAACTGCACCTGCTAACTTATATAGGTAGGTAGCTGATATTATAAATTATTGTAATTTACTATATTATGAACATATAATATGATATATGTAGGTACAAACTTATTATTCCAAAATTACTTATTATAAGTATCTGTTATAAGAAAGTTAGAAGTCATAATATACACAAATCACATAAATACTATAGTATAAACTAATTATAAAATACCTATAATAATAATTATGTTGTGTAGGTACTTACTTGTTTATTATTATTATTTATTACACATCACCTATGAGAGTATAATATCATATGCATATAAATATAGTACCTATACAAAGTAATAGACTATTCAATATTATTATATTATAGGTACCTAGGTAAATAAAAACAAAACGAACAATTTTCATATAATAACGTTCGGCAAGTGGAAACTGGGAACATATTATAACATATTTCGCATTATTATAACTATTTGATTATTATCAATATATATGATAATATTATCATTAAAAACAATAAACAGACAATTATAATAAGGAATTCTATAAATAAGTTCCTGTTGGGAAATGCGTGCATGTCCATGATGCTTCATAGAATTAATGTGGATTATTCATGGATTTCGCGTTGGTTTAATATACCTACAACCTACGTTTAATTAATACTATGTAAAAAATAGTAGAATACATGTTGATTCAACTTTCATTATTCACTTTAAATCAACATAATAATACTGTAGATTTATCGTTGATGAATACTTATTATTACAATCAATGCAAATTGAGTTTAATAAATATGGAATATCTGTATAGTATTCGTAGATAAATAAAACTATAATCAACTTAAAATCAACCATTAACATACACTAAACTATATGGTAAAGGTATATTAGAATATGTGTTGATTTGATTGGGAAAAGACCTACTTAAAATTCCCGTTAAATCTACGGTAGATTTATTGTGGATGAATATATATCCAAATTCAATGCACACTGGGTTGAACATGACAGTTTAACCATTCAGACAACCATATAAAAATGGTCGAATTATTATGTTTTTCACTTAACATATTAGTTACAGTAAACCCACGTTGGTTCACCTTGTCATAAGCAAGAGCTTCATATAAAAAAATATGTTTAGTTTTTTCTACTCAAAACTTGTAAAAGTTTTTAACTACAGAGCCTGTAGCATCTATTATCAGTCGCGGGTGAGTGATATTACTACAGTAACTTCGATAAATATGAATTTGTTCACCACAATGATAATTTAAAAAAAATGGATATACGCTAATATTACGAATGACATTCTTAAAATCATCCTCATCTCTCATAATTGATAAGGCTGTTAAAGTATCTTTGTGTCTTTTCCGTGCTTCAAGGCTACGATATTTGAGGATTCTCAACGCATTACCTGATGGTAATATTGCAGGTTCTTCAGCACCTAAATATATATATTGTGTCCATTAATTACCTATTACATTTATTGGAATATAGAACTAATGAATTGTAATTGAACCAAAAAGCACTGGTTTCGGAACGGCATAATCTTTAATAACAACCAATAATTAATCATAACCCATACAAAAAAATGTATACCATTAAAACTAAAACCTTTTGAAAATTTAAAACAATTTATAATTTTGATAATTATATTTAAAACAAAAATAATAATTGATAACACATATTATAAGTCCAGGGCTTGCAAACATTATAATGACGTTATGATTATAACGTTATATATGACAAAAAAAAAAACGCAAAATTAAAAATAATAATATTCATTTACTTAAATAATTACAATACCTATTATTGAATTCGTGGATATATTTATTCCACGAGATTTATTTTTATCTTAGCAGTCAATCTAAGAATTTATTATATTCCGTATCTGTACCACTCCCCGCGTTATAATTTATATTATAAACGATAAACGCAAAAGTTGTAGAACGTTTTAATTTTAAATAACGACAAACGCAAAAATTGTATAACGTTTATATTGTACATCACGTAAAATCAGTTTTTTTGTTCAAATGCAAGCTCTGTAGGTTAATTAATTAATATTCTAAATCATTTTGGAATAGGCACATACCTATTTTCATAACACGATTAGCTTCTAATTCCCTATATATTTCACTTGACATTCCGTTTTCAGAAAGAGATGAAACTGCTCTATCTTTGGCTGGGCCAATTATTCGTCTCTTTTTAGCTTTGTGCTGCTCATGAAAATGCCCTTTATATGTACAATACATAAGAACCCTGATATTTTTTTTATAAAATATTAATAACTGAAATTAGCTATAATAATTAACAATAAATGTATACTTGGCATTTTCTGCTGGTCTTTGAGATACAAATCCTTCAAAGTATGATTCACAAACTGAGCAACGTCCTACGACTTTAACATATACTTTTCCATTAGGAAAAACTTTTGCTCTTTTGAAGGATATACAACAAGGTAATTCTGTGTGTATCCAAAAATGCTCTGCAAGCACTGGAGTCCAAGTACCTTTTGGTAAAACTACATATGAACGTGAACTCCGAATAGGGTTATTTTTATCAGACAATTTATAACTAATTTCTTGAGGTTGGATTTGTTGCCACTCTTCAGCTGATAAAGTAAAAATAAATGTAAATTAATTTGGTTTTATTTAATCGAATAAGTATATTGAATAACACACCACTTTCAAGATCATTTTTAACTCCTATTATTTTATCTGGGAATATTGGTAAAGTCTTTTTCGTGGAAAAACCTAGTTTTTTCCAAATCCCGTGCCTTTTTAGTTGTACAAATGTATGAATTGCATTAGAAGATAATTTATAATTTAAATGTTCACTGATTTCACTCCAAATCTTATTTGTGGCCACAGCAAGTGCTATTGAAAAATAAATTTACTAATTAATTATTGACACCTGTACCGTATATAATAGTATGTAGTAATATTATAGCTGACTGACCAATTTTGATCATCACTATATACTATATTATAATATATTGGCCTTAAGTTTCATCTTAGAGATCATAGGAAAAAACCTACATACAGCTATAACAGGTATTTAGTTTTTTTTTTATATGTTTTGTGAAAATAGCAAGAGTCTTGCAAGAGTCTTGGTCTTGTTTTGATCATCACTAGTTTTTTGTTTCCTGCAGTTAAGTATATTTAATATTTCTTATAATGGATATTTTGTACTTTAGTAGACTTGAAAATTGTCTTTATAATCTGTAGGTAAGTCTTAGAACACATTAGATAATTGTCAATAACTTACATATAATGATACTTATATACTAAATTCAGAATTAAAAATCATTATAAAATCAATAAAACAATTGGAAATTAAATATAATGGTATAAATAAAAATATAAAAAATAAAAATAATAAAATATAAAAACATATTTTTCAGGTGTAAATTCCTAATGAAAAATTAAATAGCATTTTATGATTTATAAAAGCTTTATAGTAAGTATTTAAATTACCTACTATACCGGTTTTGTCAGCACTCAGAAGTACCTATGTGAAAGAACTTTTTATTGTATGAAAATAATTATGAAATATCTAAGAAATGCCATACTACATATAACTTAATCCAATTTGTTACCTTTTTTTTAAAAAAAGTCAGAAGTTAAGCTTTTGGATATAGATAATATAAGTAATACTTAGATAACTTAAAATAAATATCATTATTATTGTACATTGCAGTATCATTTATACCAAAATGAACATATATATTGTTTATTATTTGTAAATATTTTGTAATTGTGTATTACCCATGTGGCCATGTATAGTGTACATATAGTGACATATAGTGTATATTAAAATATAAATTATAATATATACACCACAATTAAAATAAGACTTAATATAATGTATGAAATTTGTGTTTATAATTTTTTATTCAATTGATTTATTAGTTATTACATTAAATTGTATGATGCATAATGTAATTTTGAAAATATTATTTATTTTTAAATAAGAAGTATAGGTAATTGCCTTATTTGGTAAGTATAGGCCCTTCTCAGTAACCTAGGTACCTAAGCTTTGGACTACCTAAAAAAATATTAAGTAAAAATAAATATTTGTGCACAACACCATTTTCAATAAAAACAATTTTGTTTTTTGGCGTAATTATAAAAATAATAACTGTAGGTATTAACATGCTATTTTCACCAAATGTTTATATTAGCTTTTTCGATACACCGTAAAGTGTTAGAGCTATTTATATAAAACGAGTATATTGTACACGGCTTAGTATAATGTATAAATGTATAATAGAGTGTACTCGATAGCGATACTGTTAAACAGACTCAAGTCTCACATCCACGGATCATATTTTGTCCGTCGTGGGAAGCGTTTTTCGCAGTATCGTCTACCGTAACTCAATCATATAATTTATTATGTACGGTATTATAGTTTGATTATAATATAATCGTATACATTGTAAGTGTTAAACATAATTTTATAAATTTTTGTCTATATTTCCAAGTTTTACAATAGTATATAGGTAATGTAGTATAAATAATAATTATATGGTAAAACATACTTCCATTTTCATGATTAATCACATTATCTTTAAACAATAACACGGCATCTATAATCTGAGAAGGTGGAACAGCGAGCTTTCTTCCAGCCATTTTATACAAATCAATAAAAAACAAAAGTTAAACAATACATTAAAACTTAAGTATTATGAACAGCTACAATTTTCAGCATTACATTTAAAACGTAATCATAAAAATATTAGAAATAAAAAAGCATTGATAAAACGATTTGATGATTGACAATATTGACATATAGTGTTGTAGATAATACTAACTAAATGATAAATATTAATATTAATATAAATTACTTTATTATAGGAACACTTTTATAATTAAAATTATTAATTAAACAACATTATATTAAAATTAATAAGTAGTAGTAATAATACAAAGACGCGGACGCCGTCATGAGACAAAAACTGAGTATAAAAACATACAGTGTTGCCAAGATACATAATTGTCCTTACAGTACTCCCCGTCCAGAGACGGAGTCGTAGGATAACATGGTTGATAAAGTTTTAACATGATAATGATAATAATCTGATAAATAATAAAAAAAATATATACATACAAATGAAACAATATTTTGATTATAAGTTATAACATAACAAGAAAATTATAAATTTTATTATATTTGAAATGACACAGTAAGCTTACTCTTCTTATTCTGGTTAACCATTTCCATAGCATAGGAATGGTCGTGCTGAGTATCATCTTCATACGCCATGAATGCAGGTTTCAAACGATCAATGGATATGACTGTCGGCTTACCTTTAATATCTACTTTGTAATATTTGTCCATCCGTTCTAATACCATAAATGGACCATCATAGGGCATCTGGAGGGGTTTCTTCACTGCATCAACTCGAACGAAGACATGAGATGTTTTCTGTAGTTCTGTTGATACAAATGTGCTCCTTGTAGATTTGTGTGAAACTTCTACAGGTTTGATTTTCTCAAATTTTTGTTTTAAATGTGACACGAACATATCTTCATCAAGTGTATTGATGTTACTTGTGAAAAATTCACCTGGAATCCGTAGTGATGTACCATATACTAAGTATGCGGCTGACACGTTAGTATCTTTTATTGCACACCGTAATCCTAATAGTACTGGTGTAAGTACTGCTACCCACTCAGATTTTGCATGTGCCTTTATGGATTGTTTGAGAGTTCTATGGAATCGTTCAATTTTTCCATTTGATTGAGGATGGTAAGGCGTTGTCCTGATTCTATAAATTCCCAAAAGATTTGTCAGTGATGCAAATAGTTTACTCTCAAATTGTCTGCCTTGATCTGTAACAATTTTTTCAGGTGCCCCAAAGCGAGCAACCCAACCAGAGTAGAATGTTTCTGCAATCGTTTCTGCTTTTATGTCTGGTATTGGGTAGACTTCTGGCCATGATGTATATCTGTCGATACAAGTAAGGCAGTATGTATTACCCTTTACTGGCGGAAGCGGACCGATTATGTCTATATGGACTTGTTGTAAACGTGCATCCGGTATGTCAAAATGCTGCACTGGACTCTTTGTGTGTCGTGAGATCTTTGCTTGTTGGCACTGAATGCACTGTTTTGCCCATTTCGCACAATCTTTTTTGATTCCCGGCCAAACAAAACGTTCTGTTACCATTTTAGTTGTGCCCCTTTGTCCTGGGTGTGCTAGTTCATGTACAGATTTAAATATTGTACGCCTGAAATTGATAGGTATGTATGGTCGGACATTATTTGTTGAAGTATCACAATAAATAAATGATGTTCCAGATCCGTATTTCAATTTTTTTAATTTCAAACTGGTAGTGCTATCTGTTTCAAGTAGGTGTTTGAGTTGTTCATCTGCTTCTTGATGTTCTTGTAATTTATTATAATCTATTGAACCTGGAAATTCAACTGCTTCAATTCTAGATAAAAAATCAGCTGGAATATTACTTTTTCCATTAATGTATTGAATATCAGTGGTGAATTGTCCAATAAAATCTAGTTGACGCACTTGTCTAGGTGTTGCTTTATTGTTCTTTTGACAAAATGAAAATATAAGAGGTTTGTGGTCTGTAAATATTGTAAAAGGTCTACCTTCTAACAAATGTCTGAACTGTTTAACACCCAAATACATAGAAAGTAACTCTCTATCATAAGTGCTATATTTTTGTTGTGTATCTGAAAGTTTTTTTGAAAAATATGATATTGGTCTCCAATTATTTTCATCATCTTCTTTCTGTTGAAGTACTCCTCCAATTGCATAATTTGATGCATCAACTACTAATGCAATGGTAGAATTGATACGTGGGTGTGTTAATGTTGCTGCATTAATTAGATCATCTTTACATAATAAAAATGATTGAATAGCTTCTTTACTCCAATTAATTGGTGTCTTATCATTTTTCTTGGATTGTTTTAAATAATCGTTTAGTACCCCTTGATTTTTGGCTGCATTTGGTAAGAAACGACGATAAAAATTTAACATGCCCAAAAATCGTCGAAGCTCCTTGACGGTCTTTGGTCTATCATATTCTTGAATTGCTTTTACCCTTTCTACTGCAGGTGTAGTACCGTCCATAGTAATGTCAAACCCTAGGAAACGCACCTTATTTTGGCCAAAAACACTTTTTTGAACATTAATATTTAAATTAAATTTAGAAAGTTGTTCGAATACCTTTCGTAAATGTACCTTATGTTGTTCCAAATTGTCTGATGCTATTAGGATGTCATCTATGTATATAAAGCAGAATTCAAAACCCATAAAAACTTCGTTCACAAAACGTTGGAATGTTTGGGCTGCGTTTTTGAGTCCAAATGGCATTCGCACAAATTCAAATAGACCAAAAGGTGTTGTTATTGCTGTCTTTTGTATGTCATCAGCATTCACAGGTATTTAGTGATAAGCACGCTCTAAATCTAGAGTAGAAAATATTTTCTTACCAGCAAGTAAGTGATTGAAGTCTTGAACATGTGGAATAGGATAACGATCTGGTGTAGTAATACTATTTAAGCGTCTATAATCACCGCAGGGTCTCCATTCTTGGTTACTCTTTTGTACCATTTGTAATGGTGATGCCCAAGGACTATTAGATGGTCTGCAAATTCCCAAATTCATCATATTCTGGAATTGTTTCTTAGCTGCCAATAGTTTGTCTGGGGATAGTCTTCTAAGTTTTTCAAATACAGGGGGGCCTTGTGTTTCAATAAAATGTGATGTTTGATGTGTGGCTGTAGCTGTATATGCTTGTGGTATAGTCACTGTAGGAAACTCATGTAAAATGTCAGCAAAGTTATGATTGTCAGCATATGTTCTAATTGAACATACAACTGCATTTGATTGTATACCTACTGTTGATAACTTGGTAGTATTGTCAATTAATCTATGATTGCGAATATCAACTAAAAGGTTGAATTTATGTAAAAAATCAGCACCTATAATTGCCTTTTCAGTGTCAGCTAATATAAAAGACCACTGAAATAAACGTCGAAGGTTAAGATTAATTGTTAGTGTTCGTTCACCATAGGTATTTATTGTTGTGTTGTTTGCTGCAAATAATTTAAGATTATTAGTTTGTTTATTTTTGTGTTTACAAGGCAATATGGAAACATCAGATCCTGTATCAATTAAAAATTGTATATGAGAATCGTTGTCCTTGATTGTTGCATATTCAGCATTTATAATTTATATTGTATACTAAACGTTTATATTAATAATAATAATCATAAGTATCATATTACGATCGGTGGGGATTGTCCATCGGTCATTAGCAAGTAGACAATATTAATGTACGTCATTACGATTTATATGTTTGACAATAAAAGACTATAATTCACGTTTGTGTTATTATTCATATTAATGATACACAACAAATTGGCGACGAAGATAACAATAGTTTAATCGTAATCATTATTGCTTTAGAAGTTTCAAGTGTTAAGTGTATTCATACTAATACAAAATGACATCTCCAAAGCCTGAGTCTATAATGAACTTCAATCAAGTTATTGGGTCACCAGGAACATTTGAAACAGGTATGGATATTACAATTTTCGAGTCAAAATTAACAAATTTTTTTTTGGCCAATTCAATCGAAAACAACATTCAAAAAAGAGCAATATTACTGTCATCGGTCAGTGAGGAAATTCATAAAGTGCTTTTTAGTTTATGTGTTCCTAGCACGCCTAACGATGTTCAGTATGATACTCTTATGAAAAGTTTAAACAAATATTTCAAACCAATTAAGTCCTACTTTGCGGCTAGGTATAACTTTTATCAGGCTAAACAAAGACAGGACGAATCTGTGTGCCAATGGGGTGCACGTGTTAAGAATCTTGCTTCAAAATGTGGTTTTTCGTCGGAACTCTCAACGGTCATCCGGGACATATTCGTTGTCGGTATGGGTTCAGGACCAATCCAAGATCGTCTGTTAGAAGAAGATGCTTCAAAAGTTGGAGTAACGTATTCAATTCTAATAGAAATTGCAACAGCCAAAGAAGCAGCAATGAATGACAAATGTGGTTGGAAAAAAGAAGAATGCGCAGATTTGAAGTACCAGAAGAAAAATAATGGACACTTTCAAGCCAAGCAGGGTTTCAACGCATCCAAGGAACAGAAAACCAAATGCGGGATTTGTGGCCGTTCCAACCATCTTCAAAAAGATTGTAGATACAAGGACTACCAATGCAACAATTGCGGTGAAAAGGGTCATTTGTCTACCGTATGTAAAAAGGGTAAGAAAGAAACAAAAAATAGTAAAACACAAAATAAATTTTTATCTAATAACGACGATGATGACGAAACAGTTAATCATGATCTTTCTAATACTTTTTTTTCTATAATCGATCAACATTCAGCGGTGAAACCGTTTATGGTAAATTTAATCGTAGAAAATAACAATGTTAACTTCGAAATTGACACCGGTTCACAACACAGCGTAATTTCAAAAAGATTATATCGTCAACTGTTTAGTCACATCGAATTAAAAAAAAACGACATTTCACTATCTGATTACGTCGGCAATGACATTAAACCGATGGGAAAAATATTTGTCGATTCGCAGTACCAAAACAAAAAATTTACTATGTGTCTTTATGTAATCGAAAATGGTGGTCCGCCACTAATAGGTCGAAATGATATAAAAAATATAAAATGTTCTACGTTATTTAATATTGAAAATGACGTAAGTGTCGATAGTATTATAAGTAAATATAACAATGTTTTTAAAGATGAAGTAGGTACTTTTAACAAATACGAAATTTCATTAAACATCAAAGCAGGGGCGGTACAAAAATTTTACAAACCAAGGTCTATTCCTTTAGCATTAAAAGGCAAAGTTGAAACCGAAATAGAGCGTTTAGTTAAAAGTAATATTTTATTTCCCGTCGACCATAGTGAATGGGCAACTCCAATAGTACCAATATTAAAACCGGACGGCACAGTTAGAATTTGTGGGGATTTTAAAATAACAATAAATCCAGTATTAGAAGGGACCGAATATCCGCTTCCAAAAATAGAACATTTGTATGCAAATATTAGTGGTTCAAAATATTTTTCAAAAATAGATTTAAAAGACGCATACCAACAAATGGTTATTAAAGAATCTGATCGCAAATATACCACTATTAATACACACAAAGGTTTATTTAGCTATACCCGTAACCCTTTCGGTATAAAATCATCGGCAGGGGAGTTCCAAAAAGCTATGGAAACTTGCACAGCAGGTCTTGAGGGCATAGGTATATTCCAAGATGATATAATTGTTGCTGGATCTACTATCACAGAGCACAATGCTCGTCTAGAAAAATTACTAAATGTATTGTCAAATACAGGTTTAAGAGTAAAGTTGAATAAGTGCAAATTTATGCAAAAATCAATTGAATATTTGGGTCACAGGTTAGATGAAAATGGTTTACACACACTAACAAAACACACAGATGTTATAAGCAACGCAACTGTCCCAGAAAATAAAACATTGCTAAAATCATTTTTAGGTTTAGTTACGTATTATATAAAATTTATACCAAACGCTGCAAATATTTTAAAACCATTGTACATGCTTTTACGCAACGGCAATGAATGGAATTGGACACCAGAATGTGACAAAGCATTCAATAGAGTTAAACAAATTTTAATTTCGAAACCCGTTTTAGCACATTATGATCATAATTTTCCGTTAAAACTCGTAGTAGACGCATCATCGTATGCTCTAGGTGCAGTAATTTCGCATGTATACCCAGATCGAACAGAAAAACCCATAGCCTATGCATCAAGAGTTCTGTCTGAGTCAGAGTGTAAATTTCCACAAATTGAAAAAGAAGCTTTGGCAATAATTTACGGCGTTACAAAATTTTACGACTATTTATACGGTAGGCATTTCCTATTAGAAACTGACCATAAACCGTTAATATACATTTTTGGCGATAAAAAGGCATCCCAATCTACGCTGCTAATCGTTTACAACGATGGGCCTATGTTCTATCATCATTTGATTTCGAAATAAAATATGTAAAATCTGAAAATAACACTGCCGATTTTTTATCACGAATTAAAATTTCAAAATCAAAAATCGATAATCAAAACGAAGAATGTATTAGTCTTAATTTTATCCACGAACAATCACCTTTCACTCTAGACTGGTCTAAAATAAAAATTGAAACATGCAGAGACCCAATTCTCGCCAAGGTATTAAACGCAGTCAAAACAGGAGAATGGAACAGTGATTTTTCAAACAAATTAGAACTTAAATCTTATAATTCACGAAAAACTCAAATCTCAATGGAACAAGGATGCCTATTATGGGGTTACCGTGTTATTATACCAGCTAAATTTCGAAATAATATACTAAGCGAACTTCATTCATGCCACATGGGTTCTTCTAGTATGAAAAGTTTAGCGAGATCATATTTTTGGTGGCCAGGAATGGATAAGGAAATCGAAAATATTACGCAAAATTGCGACAATTGTATTAACGTTAGGCAAAACCCACCAAAATCTATTATATCTCCTTGGAAGTGGCCAGAAAAACCGTGGACTAGAGTGCATTGCGATTTTCATTGCATAAGCCTTTTGCTGTTTGTTAGATTGTGATTTGATTGTTGTGTGGTTTGGCAGCTTTTTAAACCGATATCCGAGGCTGCAGTCTTGGATCGGTCTATTAGTTTCCCTCGTGCTGATTACCTTTAGAGGTAGTATACTCACAAGGATCTACACACTTCCTGGCTTTTTTACCAAAATTATCATGGTAAAAACAATAACCGTTTTCGCCCATCCTCCATTTCCCATATCTTGCGCGTGAAACTGAACGTGATCGCGATGTTTTACTTGTGCTTAATGAACGGGATCGGTTGTCGTTTCGGTTGGCGGCGATTTTTAATTCGTTCACTTCTTTTACTAATGTTTTTAATATTTCTGTTGTTGATTCGGAAACTGTATTAACAATCATCCGTTGTTGGTCGATCTCAGAAATCTTGTCGGCAAGTCTGGCAAGCTCTTCAATTGTCCCAGTACTCATTGTTAGACAAGATTGTGTAGTTACCGGTAGTTGTTGTAACCATAAGGTTTTAAGTAGTTGCGTGCTACATGCCATTCCTCCCAGTCTTTGCATTTCGTTTAGCAGCATTGACGGTCTCTTATCGCCTAAACGCATGTCTCCTAGAAGTCTGCGTAATTTTGATTCTTGACTATCGGTAAATAATTCGATGAGTCGATTCTTCAAAGTATTATATCTGTCGGTATCCGGGGGTTTTTGAATGATGTCAGACACCTGTGATAATATTTCAGTGTCAACTGCACCTACTATATGGTTATATTTTGTCAAATCGTTCGTAGTTCCACCTAAATGGAATTGTGCCTCTACCTGTGCAAACCATATTGCCGGATCGCTCTTCCAAAATGGCGGCACTTTGACAGTAACACGATTAACGGTCGCAAAGGCTGGATAGTCGTTTGGGGTTAACGAATTGTTTGTGTCGGCGTTCGTATTTTCGTTTGCCATAATGTTCTTTACCGAGGTCACCAATTATAGTGTTGTAGATAATACTAACTAAATGATAAATATTAATATAAATGACTTTGTTATAGGAACACTTTTATAATTAAAATTATTAATTAAACAACATTATATTAAAATTAATAAGTAGTAGTAATAATACAAAGACGCGGACGTCGTCATGAGACAAAAACTGAGTACAAAAACATACAGTGTTGCCAAGATACATAATTGTCCCTACAGACATAACCGATAAAATAAAAATATCTTTTTTTTTGATTAGATAAGGAAAAATTGATTGTGTTTATTTTAAACCCGCACGTTTGCAGGACAATGCTATTGTTAGTTCATGATCGTGATAAACAAGACATAACCAGTGACCGACGACCGTGCGGTGTTGTTTATAAATTAATAATATTCGTGTTTGTTGGACAAGGAGAGAACACAGATAATGTTGTTACGTAAAAGTTTGATAATAAGTCAATTCACTCTAATATCAAAACTGACCATACGCTATTGAAACTTGACAACGAAAATTTCTTATGTTGTACGTGTGTAAGACAGAGACAACACATGCGGGTGCGACGTCCTCTTAAGAGGATGTCACCGCACTATTTGTTTTCTCTCTCTGGCCCACGCGCGACATGGAAACACAATTACGCAGTATCATTTTTTCTATGTATTTAAGTAATCTTCACCTATTACAAGTAAAATCACCAAAATAGATAGAGAATAATATTTTTGAGGGAATGACATATCGATTTCTCTAAATATTGTCTCCACTAAAGTAGCGCTGCCAGGTTCACAAGAGTCATTCATCTGTAGTGCATAAATTAGACATTGGTCTCATTCATATAATGCCTATCGTCAAGTCCAGAAAAGTTTGGACAATCAATCTAACACCGAATTATGATGGTATAGAAAAGCGTTACTTTAACTGTATTCCATGGAACCCCGGGGTTCTGCGGAGATCACTTCAGGGTTCCGCGAAACTCTTATTAAAATTAAAATTTAAACGTCCTGTTTGTCTTTTTTTAATATTATACACATTATTATTATATGAAATGACTATAATTTTTATTGCAAATAATCCTTACATAAAATTACTATTGAAACAAAGTAGGGGTTCTAATTGCGAGCTGTAATAACTTACTGCTGAAATCTAAATAAAAAAATCTAAAACACAGAAAAAAAGAGGGATGCAACGATAAAACGTTATTTTGGGGGTTAAGGGTAGCTCGAAAAATTTCGATTTTTGTCACACAAATTCACACTAATGGTGCACTAATTTTTGGTAAAAAAAAATTCCAGAAAAGCCGGATTTTCGCCCTCGAGGGGGGCTGGGGAAATGGCCAAAACGGTAAAACGTTATTTTGGGGGTTAAGGGTAGCTCGAAAAATTTCGATTTTTATCACACAAATTCACACTAATGACGCACTAATTTTTGGTAAAAAAAAAATCCAGAAAAGCCGGATTTTCGCCCTCGAGGGGGGGCTGGGGAAATGGCCAAAACGGTAAAACGTTATTTTGGGGGTTAAGGGTAGCTCGAAAAATTTCGATTTTTATCACACAAATTCACACTAATGACGCACTAATTTTTGGTAAAAAAAAAATCCAGAAAAGCCGGATTTTCGCCCTCGAGGGGCGGCTAGGGAAATGGCCAAAACGGTAAAACGTTATTTTGGGGGTTAAGGGTAGCTCGAAAAATTTCGATTTTTGTCACACAAATTCACACTAATGGCGCACTAATTTTTGGTAAAAAAAAATCCAGAAAAGTCGATTAATTACACTTAGGGGGGGCCAGTGAACATTTCACCAGCCCCCCCAAAGTTTTTTTGAATTTGTCCTAAATTTTTTATCGCACAAATTCTGAAAATATTCACACAAATTCCACACTAATTAATGGTGAAGAAAAAACAACGGTTTTTAAACTGGGGGGGGGGGCTGGTGAAATGTACGTCCGTATAGAGTAAGTACAATATAGGTCCTAGAACACTACCTTGCGGTACTCCAGCTGATATGTCTTTCCATTCGGTTATTGCTTCTTCATGTATGACTCGAAATTGACGGTCGGTCAAGTATGATTCAAGAAGTGCACACCAAGTATGTGGTAGCTGATCACGCAGTTTGATGAGGAATCCTTTGTGCCAGACTTTGTCAAAAGCCTGGGCTACGTCAAGGAATACTCCACAGCAGTACTTTTTTTCTTCAAGAGCTTTACTAATCACATTAGTTACTCGATGTACTTGATCGATTGTCGAATGTTTGTTGCGAAATCCAAACTGATGTTCTGGTATAAGATTTTTTCTCTCTATAATCGGTTTTAGGCGTTTAAGCAGAAGTTTCTCTAAAAGTTTAGATAAACTTGGAAGGAGTGATATCGGTCGGTATGATGTGACATTTTCAGGCGGTTTTCCTGGTTTGAGCAACATGATCACTTGTGCTCGTTTCCATTGTTCTGGAATGTATTCCATGCGCAAAATAGCGTTGTATATGTGTGTAAGATGAATTATAGCCTTCCTTGGAAGTTCTTTCAGCATTTTTGGACTAATTTCATCATAGCCTGGTGATTTTTTTGGGTTTAAGTTGTTATCTATTTCTTTAGCAACTTCCAACGGCGAGAAATGTTTGTTTGCCAGTTCGTCTCGCTCGACGTTTTTGTTGAACTAGTTTTCTTATTTCTAGTGGGTAGGTCAACTCGAAATTACCATAAATAGCTACCGGAGTTGCTATTTCCGCATCACTAACAATCTCGTCGGTTATTTTTTTAACTGCAATATTAATGTCTGCTATTGTTTTTAGTCGAGTTGAAAGTATTATGTTTTCTTCGAGCGTATTTCTGAATAAGTCCCAATTTGTTTCTTTGTTTGTTTTAAACATTTTTTTTTGTTTCATTATCACTTCTGAGCTTAGTGAGAGAAGCACAGGAATGTGATCCGATGTCAGTTCTATTAGTCCTTCAACTTCCGTATAGTTTGATGAAATACCTTTCATTACGTAGAAATCAATAAGATCAGGTAGTTTATTTGGGTCAGTAGGCCAATATGTCGGTTTTCTAGTTGAAATAAATTGTGCTTTAATTGTATTTACTGATTTGAACAATTCCCGCCCTTTGGTGGTAATCAATCTCGATCCCCAAAAGGTGTGTTTGGCATTATAATCTCCTCCAGCAATGAATCTGCTACCGAGTGTCTTGAAAAATTCAATAAATTTGTTGTCATCTACTTTATGTCTTGGTGGACAATATATAGCAGAGATGGTTAAATCGTTGTTGCCGTCATTAATATGGACACTAGTTGCCTGTAAATGTTCTTGAGGATGTTTATCAAGTTCATAATGTTTAATTGATTCTTTTATTATTACTGCAGTTCCTCCATGAGCGCGATTGCTTGGATGTTCTTTTGTATATATTCGATAGCCATGTAATTTTAGAGTGGTCCAGGTTGTGAAGTGGGTTTCTGAAATTAAAGCTATGTCAATTTTTTCGTTGTTCATAAGATGTTCAAGTTCTTGTTTACGTTGTACAAGGCCGTTAGCGTTCCATGTTATGATTCGAAGCGTTCTACTCATTTCCTTCTTTTTTTGTGCTTTGGTTTTGGGCTGGCTATTTTCAAGCCTGTCCAACCTCTCATTTAATTTTGTTAATGCTGTCATAACGTCAGATAGTGACGGTACATTTTTTTTTTGTTGTGTATGGGTTTGAGTCAGCGGACCCTTTCGGTTTTCATTCGAAGAACTAGCTATCTGCGCAAAAGAAACTTCATGAGTGACTGGCTTCGCAGGATTTTGTTGGATTCTTTGTACTGCTGTAGTTTTTTTTAGGATGAGCTTTTTCTATTGCATTTTTATAAATGATGCATCCTTTCCAATTTGCGGTATGTCCTTCACCGCAGTTAGCGCATTTCGCCTTTGATTTCTTAGACTTGGGGCAATTTAGTGAAGTGTGTCCTTCACCGCATTTTACACACTTTGGTGTTTTGAAACAGTAGTTTTGAGTGTGACCAAACACTTGGCAATTTTTGCATTGTGGTAGTTCTTTTTTTTCTTGGAGGTTCCACTTTTATTATATGATAGCACAAATTTTTAATATCATAAATGTTGTGGAGGTGTCGGCGTCGCTATGTACCGACTGCCTCCAACCAAGTCACGTGGTGTGACGAATAAAAATTTTATAAACGAACAACGAATTGGTTTATTACAATTGTACTTTTATTAGAGCAAAGACGAGAATAATATTTATTAATTACAGAACGATGTACGATTAACGACGCGTCGAGCGAAATAACGTTGGTCACGAGGTTTCTTTTTGTTTGCCGTGTGTGTGTATATCGATTGGAGGGAGGTGCGTACGAGCGTGTTACTATCGCGAGGTCGCGGGCGAAGAGAGTCGTTCCGGGCGGCGGTTACGCCGTAGGCCCCGGGCGAAACCGATCGCTGGTTTGGAGGGGGGTGACCAACGCCTAACAGTGCTCGCGTCTTCCGGGAAGAAATCATGTGACGGCTGCGCCGCCACAATGTTTTTGTTGTTTGCTTGTGGCTCCAAATCCACGAAGAATAATGGAAGCCTTAAAATAGTTCGATCACTAAACTTGTTGTTAGGGTCGACTTTTTTTTTAATTTGAATGTTTGTGACATTATTTACAAGATGTCCTAGCTCGGATAATTCGCTCTTAATGTCATAGGGGTCAGTTTCAGGGTGTAATCCACGAATTACCACCCGAAACTTTTTTTCTGTTTTAAGTTGGTATCTGTGATACTCAACTTTTTGCTCTTCTAATACTTTTATAGTTCGTCGAAACTGGTGTTCGTCGCCTGTCAGTATCTTAATTTCACCATTAGCCAAAGTTTTCATTTGTTGCTCATGACCCTCAGCTTCTTCGAGTTTTAAATTACTCATTAATTTTTTAAAATCATTTACACCACATACTGTGGAGGTGGTTTATGGATTTTTACAGAAGTTTTCGCTACTTCTTTCGTCACTTTGATTGATTTTTTAGGCGAGCTCAAAATTTCATTGGAGCTCCCAGCGTTCATTTCAGAAATCTGAAGTTGTAATTTCTCATTGTTTAAGCGCAATTCCGTTAACATATTTTCGGTCGAGGTCCTCCTGTGTGGCCGGTATGGAATCTCTCGCGAACACTGGTTGCGTCGGGAACAGGGTTTTGACGATACTGTCCAGTCTGCCGGGCAGATCGAGGCCTGGAATAGTTCTCCTCCGATTCAGTTTCTTCATGATGATGCGGTAAGGGAGGCCCCACTCAGTCCGAGTGAAGCGGAGAGGTTAGCCAGTGCTTTCCCCTTGTTGTCCTCCCTAGCGCTGCCCCACTCGCGGGATTTCGCATTGAAGTGGCCGGTGATGATGGTCGGGCAGGGTGAGCTTCTGACGCTCGTCTCGAGCGTGATCAGGAAGTCCTCGTAGTCGGACAGTGCCACGTTGGGCGAACAGTAGCAGCTGTACAGACGGTAGCCGTTCACCTGAATCCACATAAAGCCCTGCTGACGTGGTCCTACGGTTTGGATCGGTTGGTCAGACAGGACGACGATCGCCGCTCGCCCGCTAGCGTCAGCGTACCAACCGTTCTCCCTGTCGCGGAATTGTTTGCTGAAGGCGATTACGTCGACGTGTCTTTCTGCTTCTATCGCCAGGGCGAGGTCCTGAGCCGCTCTACACACGCCTACATTTACTTGTAGGACGCGGATCATTGTGGCTGGGTGTTTTCAGCGGCCGCCATCGCACCATCCCTGCCGCTCTGACTCGTTGCCACCACTGACCTTGCAAACGATAGCGCGTCGTCATGTGTAGCCGCACAAGCTTCAGCGAAGTGGCCATCCTCACCATGACTGCACTTGGTCCTATCTGGGCCTTGGCATGACTTGGCCTCGTGGCCGTATGCCAGACACCTGAAACACCTGACTTTAGCGTCGCAGTGCCTGACACTGCAGCTCACCATGCCCACCCTCAGCCGATCTTGACTAATGATCGCCTACGTAACCTCCTTGGGGGCGGAGACTAAGGCGAGTTGGGTTCCACCGAAGCGCTTCCGCATACTGACTAGCCTTATCTTACCCTAGTCGCACCCTGTAGCCGATTTTATGGCTTCGAGGACCTCAGGTCCATCTGACCATTGATCCAGGTCCCTGATTTCTATCAACTCCCTCTGCTGCAGTGTCCTGACAACGATTTCGGCCCCTGCAGATCTCGCAATCTCTGCTCTCACAGCAGACACTTCTTCCGGGTTGCCACACTCTTCGATGAGGAGGCCACCGGACTTTGCCTGTCTCATCCCCACAATGCGGTTGCCAATGACGTCTCGGCATGCCCCACCGCGGATTTTCTTTGCAAGCTCGGGGAAGTCCTCCACTAGGATGGCCGGGGTGCGAGCTCCCCGTCGACGGCTCAACACCTGCTCGACTGGTTTGACAGCTGTTTTGTCGCCTTGGTCCTTTTTCTTGTCCTTGCTCGTAACCACGTCCGTCCAACTGGTCTGTTTTCCCCGCTCAGCCATCTCGTCCATCTTTGCGCACTGCGCTTCGAGCAACGTCTGCAGGTTGGCGACTGCCGCCTTGACTTCCGCGCTGTTAGTGCTGCCAGGTCTGTCGTAGTCGCCGGCCTCATTCACTGCAGATGCCCTTGTGCCTACACTAGAGATGGCGTCTAATACTGTCCTATTTGACTCCTTAACCACCGCACTTAGGTTCTGGGTAAGAATAGTCACTACTTTCTTAGCGTCCACAACCATAAGTTTACTGCCGACTACCTGGCTCCTCACCGCTCTCATCTCGGCGTTATTGCGCTCGATGGGGCTTATGATGCTGATCACCTGATCCACGCTCTCCTTGAGCCTCTTGACCTGCGTGCGCTTGGCCATCTCCTTCAGAGACTCTGCTTCCGCCTTGAGCATTCGGAAGAGCCCCGAGTTTTTGCCCTCGAGATGTTCGAGTGTCACTGTGGCTGGCTGTAACAAGCATGGAAAAGATTGTGCGATCTAGTAGACCGAGAACCATGGGGCAAGGCATATAAAATAGTGATGGGCAAACTCCAAAAGAAAAGACCTATTCCAGAGCTGACAACACCAGGAAGACTTGAAAAAATCATATCCGGATTGTTCCCCACCCACAGAGATCGGGAAAAAACAAATTGGCCAAGCGAGTGCCAGAGACAAGCGACATCAGAGGCCATAAGACCAGAAGAACTAGCAACTGCAGTATCGTCACTGAAAAGGAACAAAGCTCCCGGCCTAGACGGGGTGACAAATGAGATGGTGAAGCTGGTCGCAAGGAAATTCCCAGACATGCTAATGACAGCATACAACAAGTGCCTGCTCGAAGGAAAATTTCCGAGAAAGTGGAAAACAGCTCGTCTAGTACTGATTAGAAAAGGGGATAAACCTTTAAACGAACCGTCGTCATATATGCCAATATGTCTCCTGGATTGCCTAGGAAAGGTGCTGGAAAAAATCATGAACAATCGTTTAACAGACATACTCGAACAGAACAGTGGTCTAGCAGACTGCCAATACGGCTTCCGGAAAAGGAGGTCCACTATAGAAGCACTGAACCACCTAAAACGGATTGTGCAGGAAAAAGGTACAAGAAGACGAACCGGCGTGCTGACAATGGACATAAAAAACGCATTTAACTCGGCACCATGGCTGGAAACCATGAACGCCCTACGGGGCAAAGAAATTCCGCTATATCTATGTCGCCTGGTGGACGACTACCTTTCAGACCGCAAAATTATATACGAAGCAGATGGGCAAAAAACGGAGGTGAAGTTGACGAGTGGAGTGCCACAGGGATCAGTGTTAGGCCCAACACTCTGGAACGTCCTGTATGACAACCTGCTCAGGGTACCACTGCCGGAAGGGGTAGAGTACCTCGCATTCGCCGACGACGTGGCCCTCGTGGCAACAGCAAAAGAAGCATACGAGCTAGAGGGAAAACTCACACGGCAGCGGGAAAAGTAAGCTCCTGGCTAGAGAGCATAGGGCTAGAACTAGCGGCACACAAGTCCGAAGTGGTAGTCATTACGAGGATGAGAAAACACAATGATTTAAAGGTCACCATAAGGGGCACAGAGATCAAATCTAGCAGCAGCATCAAGTACCTAGGAATACAGATTGACGCAAAAATGATATACACGGAACACGCAAAGACAGTAGCGAACAAAGCGGGAAACACACTGAGAAACCTGGGGAGAATCATGCCGAACCTGAGTGCTGCGAGGCAAAACAGGAGGAGGTTGCTAGCAGGCGTAATCCACTCTCAACTGCTATACGGAGCCGAATCATGGGCAGAAGATATGAGCCAGGAGGGATGGAAACAATTAGGCAGAGTACAGAGGAAAGCGGCGCTAAGGGTTGCCTCTGCATACCGCACGGTATCAAAAGAGGCAATCCTAGTAGTATCGGGGGTAATTCCTATCGATATCATGGCAATAGAAAGACGGAGGTCTTACCTCCAGAAGAGAGGAGAACAGGAGCCACCGGATCCAGAAGGATCTAAGGGGTGAAATGATTGACGTCAGTGCCACCCTTAGTTGACCGATACTATGTAAAAAAAAAAAATAAAATAAAATAAAAGTGACTCCGGCTTCGTGCAATCATCAGATAATCACCTCTAACTATTAAAGTGAGTTAATTTTAAGTCTAATAGAATAATTAGATATTTTTAAAAAACTATAAAAATATCTCTTCACGCATAACGAGACGCGCATATGCACGCGTTTAGTCAATTTATTTTTTATCTAACATTCATTTTTTCTATTCTCAGTATAAAACGATGGCATTTCTACAGACGTTAAAGTCACAAGTGAACTGCGTCAACTAGTGGTGGGCAGAAACGACTATTTGATACTATCGACTATTAGTCGGTTTTCATCACGTACTACCGACTATTATTCGACGAATAATTTGCAAGACCAGCTATACACAAATCATAGAAATATTAGTCGACTAAAATAACTTCGAGTAACTAAATTAGTCATATGGCGACTAAGTCGGTAGTAATTAGTTACTTTTGCCCATCACTATTTGCAATCAGTCCAATAAAAATCAGTTGAATAATATCGAATTGAATAATGATAATAAGTTAAATAATAAAAATAAATCAAATAATAATAAAAATGTTTGAGTAACTAAATTAGTCATCTGGTACTACCGACTAAGTCGGTAGTAATTAGTCACTTTTGCCCATCACTAGCGTCAACCTTTCAATCGGCGAACTCCGTAAGGACGTTGACTACCCCATACGATCGATGAAAAATGTGGAAACTAAATTCGGCATTGCAGTGTCCTGTGTATTAGCGGACCCCGAGGGCACCGGTTCAATCAATGTTTTCCTTCCTAAGGCGATCAAGATGGACGATGTGGGTATCGAGACGTATAATCTGGGAGTTGTACCTCCTGTTAGCCTCGTTTATAAGGGTCTGAATAGAAGGAGCTTCATTATAGATTTCAAATGAAATCACCATTAATTTTGTTTTATTTTTTTAATAAAAAAATTTTATTATTTACATTTTACCTCGATCCTATAATTTTAATAATTTTTGAATCGATACAAATGAATGATACATTATATACATTTAACAAGTTATATAATCATTTTAATCGAAATATAAATGTATATATAATTATATACATTTAACAAGTTGTATAATATTATTCTCAACAAGATGAGATGGTTTTTTAAAAAAAATATTTTGTTTATATTATTTAATATACGCTATTTGTATACGTATTTAAAAAGTATATAATATAGTTATACACATTTAACAAGCTATGTAATTATTCTCACCAAGATGAGATGGTTTAAAAAAATATTTATAAGGTTTATATTATTCGATATTAATATCGATACGCGTTTAATAATAATTATATGAGTATTTGATATCTTAACGTAATGTAATAACAACTGGTATTCTACGGAAAAAAAAAAATCCAGAAACAAAAATTCAGTGTATAATAATATTTTACTTAAATAACATTATAGAATTATAATTATACAATTCCATGTCGAATTTTAACTACAATTTTTTTTTCCAATGATGTGTTTCTTTAGGGGGACTGGTATCCCACGGGTGACTCCAATGAAAAGACTGTGCATCGTCTGAAAATATGACACACTATTTAGTTTTTATTTAAAAAAAAAACTGTAAGTAGTAATTTTATTTATATATATATATTAAGACTCACTTAATATTTCTCCACTGTTGGGGAATTGGCCGGATAACAGGTGTAGCATAGGTGACGGCGAACTCGAGTCTGGTGATTTCCACGGAAATCTTTGTCCTGCAGTATGAAACCCGAGCGAATAATTGTCGGCGGGTTCTTCGTCTCCGGCTACTTGTAACTTGTAATCGTATAGATCGTATGATCCCGCGAATAAATCAGGTGACTAAAATAAAATACATTTTAATTTAAGTAGAGTGGTACAAAATGATAGTTGAAAAACTTACCACGCATCGAGACTTGGGGACATAGTTGAAAAACGAGCACTCCTCTGACGACATATTAATATATATATATTGTTATAACACGTTCATAATTGGTTAACTCCAAAGAATGACTGATGAAGAAGTGATAACCATCAGAACACCGTATGAAAACATATAAAATATCCTCATCTCACTTCTTATCGCAGTGCGAATGAGCGGGGGTTTTTTGAAAAATAATAATAATGTTGTCAAGACCTCGGTATAATATATCGGATAAGTATGTATGAAGATAAGGGCTAGTATAAGATAAGATAAGATAATGATGAGAAGCTAAAGATAAGATAAAATATGATAAGGATCAAAAGATGAATCTGTGATACTAAAATAATAAGAATAATAATTTAAAAAAACGAAATTAAATATAAAAACGGTGTTAATATAATATTTTAGCATCATACACTCACATATTTTTATATACGAGGGTATTTCACGATTGTACAATTTATACAGATATTTTAATAGGTTATATATATATATATATATATATATTTATATAAATGTATATACATAATATATGAGATCATATTTTAACAATAATAATAACAACGATAATAATAATTTAGTAATTTGCGAGGTAATGTCCGTGTGCTTACGTACAAATGTTATCTGGTAGCACATACCGTTTACCATCAGCCCTGTTTAAAACTAGTTTCATATATCTTATTGTGCGTAACTCGTGCTTAAACGAGCGTATAGAGACATTTTCCCTATACGGCGTGAATGGCATGTAGCTGTAAACGTGGGATGGGGGCGTGACCGCCGCCGCCGTCGTGGAATGAGTTGCAGAGGTTGAGGCGTTCCGATGTATTTGGGCGACAGCTTTCAGCGCAGAGTCGGCAGCGATCATTTTCCCCATGCTCGCGTCAAACTCGTCGACCTGTTCGTCGGAATCTGCATCGTCGTGCACGTCGTCGGCGAACAAGTACCGCTTATGTTCGGCGAAAGTGCCCCATTACACGTGCCCCATTACACCCTCTGCGCGAATGGTAATCTCCTGTTCCACGTCGTACGCATAAGACTTGGCCCGCAAAGCAACGAATTCATAGATTGTTTTCGAGCCACACTCGAATTTAAAACATCCGGGAATACGCTTCCGAGCAGCCGTATAGCACATGTGATCGTGTGAGAAATTTGAGGTGTCCATAAACCGCATCAAATTAGGATTTTTTACCAGGTCAGCGAAGAAATCGTTTGTTGACACCCGGTAGAACAGTGAATCTGAAACACGAAATAATAATAATATATAAGAACTACATGAGACTGTACGAGATTTATATAGACGTACCGGTATCGGTATAAAGCAACTCGATCTTATCGCCGTAATGTCGCTTCATGACATCGTAATGAAACCCGTACATTAAAACTTTGCTCAGTTCTAGTACGGCAAATCCTATGTATATCGGTTTACAGAAATCCACTTCCTTATTATGTTGCGTGACAACCGAGAGATTTTCATTGTATGTCGTGCAGTACTTGAACGTCGGGCGGTTTATAAGCTTTCGCATTCTGCGCGGGCACGAAACAAGCTCTAAGTCGAATCTCAAACGCATATTTTCGAAAGTTTTCCCTGCATACATACAGTTATCATGAAGTAAAGTTTGAGTAGTTTAAAACTCGGAAAAAACGTATACAATTTATAACAATAACATACCGTACACTGAATTGTTTAGATCTTTGAAAAACTTTTCTTCGAATTTGTTTTTTGCCTGCTTGCGTAATTCGGTGTTGAGGTTTATATACGGGGCCAACCATGGAGATTGGCGGAATTCCAATACTCTGTGCGTCTGAAATGTATGATAGTAACTTATAAAATCCGTATGCACATAATAATAATAATAATAATAATAATATTAATAATCACTTTTTCGACTACGACGCCGTGAGCCATGGCCTGTCTTAAATTCATATAATGAACCACGTAGCGTTCTTTCCGCAGAAACGTAACCATCAACTTTCGGGTGGTGGACCCGTGTGGTATGCTGGCGTGAGGCAAAAATGGCATATCGTTGTGGGCGTCGTGTAGATGTTGCGGATACGAAATGTCGACTTCGTAAATTCTACCCACGTCATCTGTCTCACTCATAAACTGTAGTTGGGCCAGCGCGACTTCCGGGTTTCCCGGGTACCATACAAAACCGCTAATCGGCATATATTTGCACATGACATACCCGTACAAATTGTTTGCTAAATAAATACGGTAAATAATGGATTAATATACACGCGTATATAATTTCTATTTTATACTCACCATCTAGGTATATGAGCGACGTGTCGGGTTCTTCTGCATTGTATCCGGGCGTCTCGGGGTTGTTGGCGCGAGCGTGACGCTTGCTAGCCTGTACAAGCCCACCGCGCATGCCAGACTCTATAAATAGGATTTTCTCGAAATCGACCAAAAGTTCAAGTCGAACTTTTGTAAGCTTCAGCATACAGTCGAAACTGAATCCGGGTGACGTGAAGTAATGCGCGGGGTCCAGGTGATATGTGGTCATGCATATATCCCTGAAATTCTCGAAGACGTCGGCGCTTAACAGCACGTCGACTTTAAGGTACAAATCGCTATAAGCGCCGAGCGAGGTGCAGCCGAATTGATTCCACACTCGGATCGCGTGATCGTAGTCTTCATCACACACGTGCGTCTCCGTCAACGCGCTGTAGAATAGGAATTTATCCGGTAACGATGATACTTGTAATTTATCCCACGAATCTGTATATTCGTACGGATAAACCCCTTTCCGCGTGACTAACGACATCTCCGACGAGGCGAACACTTTCGCGACTTCACGAAAGTTATCAAAGTTCGCGGTGGTGAGATTCACCGCCAAGTGCGCCAAACTAGATGCCATGAATCGGCACGTATCTACAAATCTGACGGAGAACGTGTTGTTTATATATTTCGAAAATGAAATAAACTTCTCCTCAGTGTTCGCGATTACCGATATTCGGTTAGTGTCGTCGTTCGCCAAATTTGTAACGATGAAATGCGCGTCGTAATTCGACAGGTTATGCAGGAAGCACGGACGAATTGAAGACCACGGAGCAACAACAAGACATCTCCATTTTTACAAATTTTTCAGGAGAAACAAAAAACCGTTTTAAAAATGAATAAATAGTTTTAAAAATTTACAAAAAATGTATTCAAATACCTTGGCAATAATAATAATTGATTTCATAAAAAAAATTAAATTAAGTTTTGGAGATGTCTTGTTGTTGCACCGTAAAAATATTTTTTTTACTTTTAATGTATAAAATAATGTAATTAATATGAAAAATGTATTCTTTCCTATAATATTGTATAAATTATCTGTATATTACATAATTCTATACTTACAGGGGCGTAGTAAGAATAAATTTCAGGTGGAGGGGGGGGGGGGGTGTTTCATGTGAAAAAAATTAATGAACAAAAATAAGAATAAAGTAGTTCTTAAGGTTGAAAAAATATCTAAACTATTAAGTACCAACACTACATATTTCAGGAAGAGGTTCTCCAAAAGTCTCCCTAACAGGGGAGCAATAAAAATTTTTTTTAAGGGAGGGAGTTTGTACATAAAAAATTAATTTATGAGATTAAGTTCATATTATAATAGTATAATAGTATAAAGTTTTAAAAAACAAAACTTAAACAAAAACATCATAATCAATCAAAAGTTATAAATAATATTACAACTTACTTAGTATAAAGTTAACAAAACTTAAACAAAAACATCATAATCTCAATCACAAGTTATAAATAATATTACAACTTACTTAGTATAAAATAATAAAAACAATGTGTTAAAAAACTTTCTTAGTATAAAGTTAACAAAATTTAAACAAAAACATCATAATGTCAGTCACAAATTTTATATAATATTACAACTTACTTAGTATAAAATAATAAAAACAATGTGTTAAAAAACTAAACTTAAACAAAAACATAATGTCAGTCACAATTAATTTTATATAATGTTATTTATTAATACTTTCTTAGTATAAAATTTTAAAAACAATGTTTTAAAAAATAAAAATAAATACTCCTTGTAGAATAATGTAGGTAAATATTGAAAAATGACATTCTACTAATCTTCATTAGTATCCGAACCGGAATTTTCAATAGTATCGTTTTGAATATTTGTTGATTGTAGTGCTATGTAATACCACAAACTTTCACTAGGTACATATTTTGAACTGAGATCTTTTATATCTTTGAGCTTAGCCAGTTTTATAGGTAATGGTCCATTATAAAGTCTTTGCGATGGTAGTGGAAGACCTAATAATTGGGTATTTATTTTTTGAAGAATGAAATTTTCCTTAGATGTTGAATTTACTGAGATACTAGCATAAAGTCATTCATCTGTATACTCCATGTAACGATAACTTAAAATAGAAAATTTAACTATGTTTCTATTAGTTACATTTTTTTTAAACAAATTTTTAGTGTGATCTGAATAATTTAATATCATATCTTGATGTACTGGCACAACAGAAAATTTTTTACAAGTGCTTGTTATAAGACTTTTATACTCTTCAGGTAAAAACACACGTTCTAGCTTTCTTCTTTTTTTTTCTATTAACCCAAATGCCCGGTCACAGGGAAGGAAACTGTGACCAGGTTCAGGATAACGGTGAACAATTTTTTTTAACCCAAATAAGTTTCCCATTGCTAATGTGTATAAATATTGCACAAGGGCATTGTTTTTATTCTGAGCACTGCAGTTGTCTGTAAAAATAAATACAGTTTCAACCTGGCTGTCCATTATTTCAGAAAAATAGTGGTGAAGAAAACTTATGACTTCATTTTGGCCTTTACGTCCTGTCGCTTCATCATACAGAAAAAAATATGACTTTCCTGATCTTCCTGAAGTTATGCATAAATTATAAACCCAAAGTTGCCTTTTGTAAAAAACATCTCCACATGGGATATATAGAGGAAGATTCTGTTGGTAGTCAAAAGCCAATACCTCCAATTTATTTGTATCAATTTTTGCTTCTAATGTTTTTTTTTTAATATCAGCATAAAAAACATCGGCCTTCATAATATGTAATTGTTTTTCGGTTTCAAAGTTTTTTTTAGATGTTTCATCAACAGCTGTTGTAATAAAATTCTGTAGTTTATCACATTTCTGACAAGTGTCAGAACGGGGATATCCAAATGACAAATTGAAATTAGTCAAAAAATGATTACGATAAAAATCATATGTTACATTAGGTTTTATATTTGTATTTCCCTCTTGAATACTTTTCCAAGTATTCGATTCATGTTTTATCATGTACAGTTCATACATTTTGCTTATATTTAAATCAGCTGATAAATACCGTACACTTTCATTTTTATGACGACTATAATGAGACATACGTGATGGAAAACTATCAATGTGTGTTTCTATTTGAAAAATGACTTGATCTTTCTTTTGATTTCCTCTTTTTATTTGTTTCCCTCGCTTATCCACAGGAGATGGTACATTATTTTGTATACATTTTATTATTCTTTCCACTCTAGATTTACCAATTCCAAAAAATGAGCAAAATGCAACTTTACATACAATTTTTTCTGCTGAACCAATGCGAATTTTATAATAACAAGAACATTTTTTTGGCTTACTATTATTTTTTGGTCTATGTCTATTAACTGTTTGAACTTTGATCAAACCAGCAAGATATGTGTCTTGTTTTTCTTTATTAGCAATGTTATTAAATGAATCTATAATTATATCTCTTTCTGTATTATTAAATTTAGTAAAACATTTTCTATTACATTTACAAGGAAGACCTGTAACTCGAGCCCTAACATGTTTTCCACGTAAACTAATGTGTGGAAAGCCCTTGGGCCTTTGCATTTTTCGATACATTGCGTCTCCATTTATTTACTTGTCGTACTTTTTTTTAACTTTTACGTACCTCACTGTCACTTTGTTCTTCGTTGGAATCTTCAATAACTCGTATATTATCATTATATTCTGTATTCACATTACTATTATTACAGGCAGTCGATATTGATGGTCGATTGATCATTTCATTTTCGTAATCTGACATATTTTCAAATTCGGAGACTTCAATCGGCGAATCAGGATTATAATCAGAATCGTTAAAAAAATCATCAATGCTCGAATCATTTAAACTTATATCACTCATGACTAAACTTATATGTATTTTATAACAAATAAAATAATACTAAAAGTAAGATCACAATCAAATAAAATATATATTTTAAATAAGTAATAAAATACTACAACTTAAAAGTAACAAAATATACCAATTTTATTTATTAACAATATTTAATATTTTGTGATAATATTCCTATATTATCATATAAGTTTGATATGGAAAAAATTGATAAACACATTTTTATACAGTGGTACCATTATACGGTGCAACAACAAGATATCTCCGGAGATGTCTGGTTGTTGCACCATAATAAAAACCAGACATCTCCATTAATACGACAACTCTGTATTTAATGATCGGATTTGTCTGATTGTTGCACCAAATTACGTAAAAAAATTGTTGTAATAATAAATGCTGAAAAAACGATTTTGAAAAAAAAATGGAGATGTCTTGTTGTTGCTCCGTGGTCTTCAAATTGTTACTTGGGCTGTTGACTTTGCTAGACCCTACGGCAAAGTATTACGTGTTTTCGGAAAACACGGCCAAAACAGGTTTCGCCATAAGCACTGTAATACTAGACCAATTTTCGCTACTGGACGTGCCATTATTGAAAATTTTTACACACTCTAACACTATAGACGCTGAGTCGAACGGCGTTGTACGACCATGGTCCGTATACATAAAAAGCGTATTGATCAAGGATATCATAGAAAACAGTAGACTGGAACAAGATCAGTATTCGACTGTTATTAACAATCAGTAATCACGCTGCGTTCTTTTGCGTTAGCGAAACTTCAGTGGCCCCGATCAAGAATCACGAGACAAAGGGTGGTGGTACAATCACAGAATATCAAGAGTCGGTCTGCTCGGCTACACATGCCGACAACCATTTCATTACCGAAGGGTTACGCGCTGCCGGTGCGTCTGTAAACATGCAATTCTCAAATAAACGATCACGGGTAGATAATTCGTTTTAATTTAATGTATCACACATATTTCTCGTGTATTTTTTTTAATCGATCTATGTCTATGTCATAAGAGATATGAATTCAGATATAGATTCAGACCACGACGAAGTGTTTACAGAACCTCAAAAACCGTACACGATCGCGCATCAAGCGTCACCGTCAAACTACTGTTTACTACTATGCCTAGACTTAGATATGACATTGATAAACGCAAAAGGGGCACCTTTCAACAGTGTAAAATGGTTTGCAAACAAATTAGATACGTTGCATAAAAACATGTACGTGGTTATATACACACTAGCATCTAGATAACACGCTCTCAGCACGCTACCTGCCACATGAATCGACTATGATATGCTCTACGCCAGCGGTGCGTACGGTAAATCCATATCGGCCTTGCGACGCGGTATTTTTTTTTTAATTGATCGAAAGAAAGAATATACATAAATTATTTTTATAGATAACATTTTCGATTATCTATCTCCTTTAAGCAAGCTTGTGTTGGAGATAGAGAGTTATTAAATTATGTAATACAATTATTAATAAAAGAAATTATACTAAATGAAAGTTTTAAATCCATATAAAACTAAATAAACAAATAACAATGTTTTTTTTTTTTTTTTTAGAAATTGTACATGATAAAAATAAAACTATAAAAACAAACATTATAATCAAACAATACACAAATAAAACAAATATAGATTAAAATTATTTACTTAGCTTATATATAAAAAGAATTTGATTTAGGGTAAATTGCACAATAACCATTCATTAATTTTTTTTTTTTTTATTTTTGTTTTGATAGTATAGTAATTTCTGTTTTATATCATAATCCAATGAATTGAATGTAGTAGGCCCAAGGTAGTCTATGAATTTTTGACCACAAGTTGTTTTTACATACTCTACTAATGCGTCTAATGCCCTGTGTTGTCTTTTATTTTTGTATAACTCTGTATTGAACCAGGTATTTCTGTTTGTATCTAACCAAAATATTACAATTTTTTTGTAAACCGATCTAATAGGCAAAACCTTAAACTCTTTATAATTTTGATTCATTGTGCCTACCATAAATTTTTGCATCTAAACAGATTCTTATAATTTTGTTTTGTTGAAGTTGTAATGACTTTAAATAAATTTCGGATAGTCCACCCCACAATACACATCCATATTGGAACACTGATTGATAAAGAGCTAAATATATATTGCGCAATATATTTGCAGGCAAGATATTTTTTAGTTTATAAAATTTGTGGAGTGAAGAACGTAGCCTCATTACTATATTATTTATATGTAAGTTCCACTTAAAATTACAGTCAAACGTTATACCTAAATATCTGATAGACTGGACCCTTGAAATTTTTTTACACATATCATCATTACATTCAGCGTTATTTTTACAACAATGTACTGTTAGTTCCTGAAAAGGAATAACCGAATTGTAAATACTGAATGTCATAAAAAAGGTTTTTTTTATATTCAAAGATAATTTCTTTGAGTTAAAAAGATTTACTACTTTTTTGAGCTCAGATATTGCTTTAAGTTGCACAGAAGGCCACGAGCTATCTGTAAAGAGTAGACAAGTGTCATCCGCATATGTTACAACTTTACCATCTATATTTATATTACATATACAGTTAATATATAAAATGAAAAATAAAGGACCAAGAACACTACCTTTTGGAACTCCGCACATGATTTTCCTTTTTTGACCTAATGTTTTGTTTATTTTAACTATTTGTTGCCTATCTTTTAGATAATTTCTAAACCAATTTAAACTAGTTGTTTTTATGCCAAAACTAGGTAGAGTCTTTATTAGTTCTTCGTGATTAACCATGTCAAATGCCTTTGCTAGGTCTAAGAAAACAGCTAAGGTTTTGTCACCATGATCAAGGGCATTATGTATGTGACTCGTGGCGCTATAAAGTGCATTTACTGTCCCTAAGCCAGGTCTAAAACCATATTGATTTTTAGACAGTAGTTCATATTTTTCTAAGTAATTAATGAGTCGATTTTTGATTATTTTTTCAAGAATTTTCGAAAAGTTATTTAACATTGATACCGGCCTATAATTATTTACGTATTTATGATCACCACCTTTGTATAAAGGAGTTACTATTGTAATTTTGAAATTATCAGGAAAAGTACATTTTTCAATACTTAAGTTATATAAATAAGTTAGTGGTCCTATAATAATTGATTCAATGTACTTAATTAGTTTTACCGTTACTTTATCGATTCCAGCAGCTGTTTCATCCTTTAGATTCTTAATTCTATTTGAGACTTCTGATTCTGTAATTATTGTACTAAAAATTTCATCAAATGAGAGATCACTTTTATTATCTTTAAGTTGGTTATTTTTAAAATTTGCGTTATTATCTAATGTATTTTTCCCTATTTCAGTAAAAAAGCTATTAAAAAAATTTGAAACAGCTTGTGGCTCATCTAAGGCATTTACAACTTTGTTATCTCTATTAATATAGATTTTATTTCGAGTTTACTTCAGTGTTTGTAATTTCCTTAATTAATTTCCATGTCAATTTCGGACTTGATGCAACATTTTTAAATTTCGTTTTAAAAAAATTTATTTTAGTGAGTCTTAAAATGTTTGTAAAATTATTTTTATAATTGATATAATACTTTAGTAAATTTGTATTATTTGGATGTTTTTTAACTTTCATTGCGATTTTCTGTTTATTTCGTGCTGAACACAGTAGCCTTGCAGTCATCCATTGTTTTATTCTTTTGTACTTTGAACTTATATTTTTAACTTCCGTTGCCAAGGATATACTATTATTTAATTTATTATAAAAAATATCACAACATTTATTTACATTTTTGCTGTTGTATAGATCTATCCATAGTTCATTTTTCAAATTGTTAGCTATTTTATCAAAATTAATAGATTCAAGATTATATTGGGATTTAAAGTTATTTTGTTGTACTAATGGAATTGGTAGTATCGTAGAGTAATGATCAGTTATAGTTGTTTGAATTACACCAGCTTCAATATTTTCTACTAATTTATTATTTTTTACGAAAATATAATCTAAACATGAATGCCTAGAATTTAAAGGAGTCCTTCTGTATACATTAATATAAGATTTGAAACCACACATAGATAACATATCCAAGTAATCATTATCTACTGAATGCGTTCCCACTATATTTATATTCATATCACCCAGAACTACTATAGATGAACTATTTACATTTTTTTTATTTAATAATATATTTTTAAAAGTGGTCAAAAAGTCATAGCTATCCATAGCCGATGATCTATAGATACAGAAAAAAATTTTAATACTATTTACAATATTTTAAGTTATTTTTACAATATTTGTCTCTGTTACATCAAACTCAATACAATCTAAACATAAATTATTTTTGTATAAAATTATAACACCATCATTTTGGTTTCTTTTTTTTTAGAAAAAAACATGTCATATTCTGGTAAAAATATATTACAAGAATTTGTATCATGCCAGGTTTCCGTTAATACTATAATATCTGGTTTAAAAATATTTTTTTCATTTTCAAGTAAAAGTTATAATTCATCTACATTTGCATTTACACTTCTAATATTACAACTCAAAATATTTAGGAATCGTTCTTGCAGTACAATATTATATTTAATTTTAAATTCAGAAAATGATTCAAAATAATTTGTTTTGTATTCAAAAAAGCTATTTATTGTGCTGATACTGTCCATAATGTAACAAAATTAATTTTATTTTATATTTGTTACCTCTAGATTATTTTAAACAAATTAGCTTTTAATTTTATCTAGAATGCACAATCAAGCTGTAATATCACCGACTCACTGCCCGCCGATCGTTTACCGTGCGGACAAGAGTATCGGGGTGAGACAGATTGGGATCCACAGTCGCTAAACCTGATATCCGGCCGATTTCCTGACGACAACGACGACGTCGGCTGTGTAAGAATAAATTCACTATAGAATTCTGAATTACTATAAAATTATTCATTTTTTTCCAGCACAATTAAGCTGTAATATCACCGTCCCACAGCCCGTCGACAATTCCCCATGCGGACAAGGACATTGGTGGGAGGCAGATTGGTATTCACCTCCACTAAACCCGATATCCGTCCGATTGCCTGACGCCGACGACGGCTGTGTAAGACGTAAGTCTTAATGTATAAAATAAATTCACTATAGAATTACTATAAAATTATTCATTTTTTCCAGCACAATCAAGCAGTAATATCACCGTCCCACAGCCCGTCGACAATTCACCATGCGGACAAGGAGATTGGTGGGGTTGGTCGCAGTCACTAAACCCCATCGACTCTGGACGGGAAAAGACACAGCATTGGAAAAAAAAGATGGCGACCAAATTTATCGCAAAAATGTAATATTATAAAATAATTTTATATAAATAAAATATTATTATTATTTAAAAAGTCTAGTTTTTTTTTTTTCTACTTATACGATTTTACCACGTTATAACAATAATGATATGTATATTTTATGTGAATATTTTTTAATAAATAAATATTCTATAAAGACTCTGGAGAGATTCGAACTCACGATCTTTGCGCTACGACGACGTCGGTGCTTTGTCCGACTTAGTCACAGAGTTGGTTACCAAAAAATGTGTATAATAATAATATGTTATGTCTACCATATAATATTTTACCGTCTCGTCTGACAATGAAAATTGTACATCTTGTTAAATGTATACAATTATATTATACGTCTCCTAAATGCGTATAAAAAAAATATCAACTATTGAATAATAAAAACCTTATAAATAAAATATTTCACCACCTCATATTTTACGAGGATAACCATATAACTTATTAAATGTATATAATTATATATCTTGTTAAATGTATATAATCATATTATTTTCGATGAAAATGATTATATTATACAACTTGTTAAATGTATATAATATATCATTCGTTTGCATCGGGTTACTCTAGGGTTGAGAAAAAAAAGAATAATAAAAAAGAATATATTTAAGATATTTTTATTTTTTCCGAAAAAAATAGTACAAATTAAAAAATTAATCGTTATTCATATTTAAAAAAATTTAAAGTTTAAAAAAAAGAACATATTTTTTAATTTTTTTTAAAAAAAAAATACTACAAATTACTCGAAATCTATCATAAAACTGCGCTTATTTAAACCTTTGAAAATTAATTTTATGCGCGATACCTTATCATTATTGTAGTCTTCTATCATATTATCGGTCATGGCGATGGCCTTTGGTAAAAACACGTTAATTTTTCGACCGCACTCAGGATCCTCTAGCACACACGCAATCGCCCGTCCGAACTTCGTGTCCACGTTCTTCATCGTTAGTACAGGGTATCGGGCATCCTTTTCAAGTTCCCCAATCGACAAGTCGACGTTGTTTACTTGGGTTTTCAACAACTGTAAGAACGCCATTGTAATCTGTTGACAGAAAATAAATGTTAGATAAACAAAAAATGATTGTACGTTCGCGTATGTGCGAACCGTGAAGATAGATATTTATGTTTTTTTAATACGAATTAACTCGCTTTATTATTTTTTGATCTGCGTTCTTTAATCGAATCTTTAGAGATTGTAAATAAAAATATCAAAGATTTGAAAACTAACTTGGCTTACGCGTACGCAAGAATAGTAATTCTAGAGGGTAGAGTCGCGGAGAAATAGTCAGTATACATTCACGGTTACAGGCAGTAAGACGTTATTATATATTTATATAAATATTATGTGTGACGAGTGTATGATGCCTTCAGCTATTCTCGATATCTAATGTATATTAGGCCCGAATTCCAAGTACATGATAAAAGAAATGTCTATTGTCGACATAGACGGGCTGGGAAGTTAGCACTGGATTAAAAATCCGAAATTCCGAAATTATCATCAACTGACTCCGGTTTGCGGCGACGTCGAGTATTCCGAATTAGGAAAGATTTTGATGGGGTGACGTCGGATGTCGATTATGTACGCATGCACGCAAACACATATTTTTGTATAATAAAACACATTTTCTCGATTACATAATATAATATATACATTTATTTCAAAAATAATATATACATAAATTAAATTATATATATATATTTCCTAATTCGGAAAGTTTTATGATAGATTTCGAGTAATTTGTTGTATTTTTTTTTAAAAAAAATTAAAAAATATGTTCTTTTTTTTTTTAAACTTTAAATTTTTTTTAAATATGAATAACGATTAATTTTTTAATTTGTACTATTTTTTTTCGGAAAAAATAAAAATATCTTAAATATATTCTTTTTTATTATTCTTTTTTTTCTCAACCCTAGAGTAACCCGATGCAAATTGAAACACTACGTTTAGCCATAATGAATTTAATAACTATAAAATTTCTTACAATTAAGAGAACCAAATGAAAATTCGTTCGAGAGAAGTAGTGTCAATATTAGATAATATAAGTTATTACTCATGGTATTAATTATTAAGTAATGGATAATGATAACACTAGTCATATAGACGATTTGATAAGACAGTGTCTTATCAATTATCAGTTATCAATTATTTTATCACAACAAATATTTCCGATGAGAAATGTTAAATAGGAACTTCCAAACTACACATTATTTTGATGAAATCTCTAATTCAAAATCCAGAATGTTTGAAGACTAAAAAAAAAAAAGCCCATGGGGGGGATATATCCCCCATCATCCCCCCCCTGTGCACGCCACTGGCGGGTGGGCATTACAGAACCGGTGGGATATGATACAACGCCGTACGTAGCAACGAACGGGCGTGTGTCGTGTGTCGTAACGTGTTGCGCCGACGCGGATTTCACAAAACTTAATTTGTCGTTTCTACGAACTTTGTGAACCGATTTTGCAGTGGGATGGCTTAAAAGAAACACGGTGGAACGGTGGAACTTTTAAAACAAACCACATAAAAAACGGTGAACTTTAACTTTCGCAATTAAATATTATCTACGGAGCGTCACAATGTACGTGTTCCCGGTGATATTATTTTACGTCGACTGAGCCACCGCTAACCTAACCTAACCTAACCTAACCTTTTTTTTTTTTTTTTTCATTTTGTAACCGGCGGCGCCGCCATCGTTTATTTGTTGTTTATTATTATTAGGGCTCTGACTTGGGTAGTTGTATGTATTAATTTGTTATAGGTATTTGGCCACAGGGGATTCCCATCATACAATTTCTTTTTCATTTCGTGTTGGGCGAACTACAGTTTCCAACATAGTTAAAGAGGTGTGTATGGAAATATGGAATGTTCTACAGCCAATGTATTTGGTCACTCCCACTGAAGATACGTGGAGAAAATCTGAAATTGGATTTAAAGAACGATGGAATTTTCCCAATTGCATAGGGAGCATTGATGGCAAGCATGTAGAAATCAAATGCCTTAATAAAAGTGGTACAAGTTATTTTTGCTATAAAAACTATTTTTCAATTGTACTATTGGCCATAGTTGATCCTACTATAATTTTACAATTGTTGATATTGGAAGCTATGGACGACACAGCGATAGTGCAATATTCGAGAATTCTTCGTTCTATCGTGAATTTGTTGATAATAAAACAATTTTGCATCCAAAACCCTTACCTGGGACTGATACCCCTGTCCCGCATGTGTTTGTAGGTGATGAAGGATTTAAGTTACAAACATATTTAATGCGTCCTTTTCCAAGAAAAGCCATTGTTGAAAATTTAGAAAAAAAAAATTATAACAAACGGCATTGCAGAGCTCGACGAGTCGTTGAAAATGCTTTTGGGATTTTAACCCAAAAGTGGCGTGTATTTTTTAGGCCTATTGAGTGTGATGTTGAAACTGCTGTTCACGTTATCAAAGCCGCATGTTGCCTTCACAATTTTATTAGAACCACCGCAAATGGCCCTACTGATGAGAGAGAATCAACAGAGGACATCATAAATCAAACTTCCAATGCTTTTTCAACCTCTACTCGATTAAGAGAAAGATCAAGTGATATGGCTCAAGCTGTGCGAAACCATTTCGTACACTACTATTTAAGTCAATGTTTCATAATATATAACATTTTACGAACTTATATTTATATTGTATTTATTATAATATTTATATTTAAAATTTTATTTTAAAATAAAAAATAAAAATATAATATCGTTTGTAACTTACTGCTTAGATTAAGTTTATGTGCAATATCTGTCCATTTTTCTGTTTTTTTAACTGCATCTTTATGATCTGGATGACTTGTATCATATAAATAAACGCATTCTCGTACAAGATCAATCAATCGTTCCGTTTCATCGGCCATCGTTCTTTTTCGGTGTACAGTTTTAAATGAAGTACTTTATTTCAATTTATAGCTTATACCACAATACTATATATTTTCTTCATTTCTCGTATCAAAATAAGTTATTTCAATATTGTTATAAATATCGTTGATAAATTTTCTAGAATTTTCTAAGATATTCTAGAAGTGCTGATCCGTAGAATATTCAGTGTATTGTCTACTATTAGTTTAATTGAAGGTTTCTAAGAATTTTGATTCTAATAATATTATACTTGACTAGTATAGTATATTTATTAGAATATTATTATTAGAATATAATATTATTATTATATTATCTATATATTTTATTCGAGTCCGCCGCGAATTTTGTGAAAAAATACAACAGTACGTTTGTCCGCGGCGGACTAGTATAGTCCGTCGCTGTAGACCGCCGTCTGTTTAACCAGCATGATGCATTTAAATAGTGCACACGGTCCGCGGCGGACCGGCGGCCTGGCCGCGCGGACAGTCCGCTTTCTGTTTGACCGGACCTTAAGACTGAATGTGGATTAATAATTTCTTTAATTTGTTTGTCCAAAATACCTTGTGAGCTTTCGGCCTTTCTAGGGGCTTACTGACCACCCATCACACAAGGGGAACACTTATGTGATGATCCATAGACCGAACCGCGTGGTGTCCTTTGGACACGTCGGTAGAATCTATGGGTTTTTATACACGCAGTGGGAAATGAATCCCAAAGATTTATTTAAAAGGGGAAAAAGTAAATAAAAATAATATTAATAAAAAAGAAATATGTGGCAAAATGTAAGGTAATTATATGATTGTATTTTACATGGCAATTACAACACAAAAACAATATATAATTTATAATAATTTAGCACATTGTAAAGTGCATGATACAGGGAAAACATAATATACATATAATATAATATAATTTGGCACATGGCAGAGTGCACATAATACAGAGAGAAAAATAATATATAATATAATATAATTTGGCACATGGCAGAGTGTATAATAATATAGGGAAAAAATATAATGTAATTAATAGTGAAAAAGATGGAATATAATGCTACGGCTCCGACAAGCGGTTACCGGCCAAGGAAATGGTAGTCATAATATGTCGATATGACGTATCATACATTGATACATATTAAAGGAAAAGACCCACGGCTCCGCATGACGGTTACCGGGTCATTTCTTTAGAAAGAGAAAAAAAAAGTATACGAGAAGAATTATAGATATATATATAATCAGACAAAAATAAGGGGAATTTGGGGGAAATAATAATACTTGACGACTGCAGCTGGTGGCTTGAGATGTTGGTAACCGGTGGCTGCGATAGGCTGGCCTCGTGGGCCGTCGATACACCTTAACTCGTGATCGACACAGCCCATCTGCACCGGTTACGGTGAATACAGTTGTGGTAGTTGGTCGCCGGGCCTTCCACAGCCCCAGATGGTAGATTTAGCCCATCATGGCGTCGGCGAAACACATAAAAAAAATGTTGACCGCGTGGTTGTTGACGGACGGATCAGACTTGACCAAATAAAAAACTACGTGTGTGTTGTCGGAGGTCGTGAAAAAAAAAAAGAGAAAAAAAACAAAATGTCAACGGGCGCCGGACGGCTCGTCTTGGTGGTGACCGTTGTTGAAAATGTTGAAGCAAGTATCTCTTCCATTTTCTCGAGCCGCTGCGAGTGGGCCGCAAGACCTGCTTCCTGGCGGGCAAGAGATTCCATCACCACCGTCAATATGTTGCCGTCGCATTGTGACGGGCCGTTCGTCTTTACCACCTCAACAAGCACCCTCCTAGCTTTCCTCAGGCTCAGTCTTTCTGCCAGGACGATATTTAGCAGGTTGGTGATCTTAGCGATCGCCTCTCTCACGCCATCCGCCTTCACCCGCTTAAAGCTGAATTCCTCATTGATGAGCGTACACCTGATCTCCATCAAGATGGTCAGCTCCCTGGACTCCACGGCCAGCATGGTCGTTATGTTTAGCATATTCTTCTCCGTTTCCACGTCTACAACAGCCGCCGTGTTCAGTTCGTCATTCGTGCCGGGCATGCCATCAGACCCAGTCGTGTTGTCCATGATGACAAGTGCCGTAAGGGATAACCTAACCTATTCACTGTTGTTTTCCCTCGAGTATCCTCGGCCGCGCAGACTATCTCCTAAATCCGAAGGTATCAGGAGGTACCCACGCGGAAAGGGGAAACCATTTGCCTCGAGTGCAGAACAGCCAATATTCCCTACCCAATAACTCGGCTCCTGGGGGAGCTAGAGGGGTCGGGTTTGCGGGGTCCTGTTCGGTATGACCGTGGCAGGTCAGGGGGATATGGGAGGGCAAAAAATTTTTCCCGAGCCCCTAAATTGAAACCCCACCGAGTTATCGGCAAAAAACTGGGGGGGGGTAATGTTCCCGATGGGGGAATGTAAGCAGTGCCCCCCGGCAAAGTCTTTGTCGTTTACCACGGCTCTCTCTGACGTAAACTTTTTGGGTTACGTCAAAAAACGTTTACCTCCATGTTGGAGGTAAATTTGAATTTCCCGCCAGGGGGACAGGTGACGCCGTCACTTGTGCGCCGACACTAGGTCACACGTCGTCAACTGGTCACCGTCGCCTTATCACTCGGGGGCAGTTCTTCCCCGACGCGGAATCAGCTGTTCGGCTGGATTTCCCGTTTTCCCTCGGGCAGCGTTGGGCGGCCGTGCTACGGTATAGGGAAGTCATGAAAATTTCTATCACTTACCAGGTATTTGTCGGAGCTCGTCGGGCGAGGTGTCCTCGGCTTCGTCTCACCGGGCCGCTTGCAGCAGACGTTCGCGCGCAAACCTGGGCCTCACCGTTCGCCCACGAATCCACCGGAGACGGGCGGTCCGGAAAACGAGTTTTCTCGGCGCCCGATGCGTTTATCTCGGCGCACGTTGCGCAGAACGATGCGGGAGCGCACGGTCGATTTTAATCGGGCCGACTCGAAAGCGACACCGGCCCGAACGCGCACTTTTTAAACAAACACTTTTGTTGTGCGTAACACAGTAGCTAAAAACCACGCGGAAAAAGAGTTTTCAGGATAACTCCGCGAGTTCGTATCCGGATTTCGCGCGGTTTAAACCAGTCGATGCAGTACAGCGTAACGCGTCGATCGATGCTTACAACGCAAAAAACGGTTGGATATTACCACAGAAAAACGAAAATTGGCCGGGAGCACTCCTTACCACCACAGCAGCCACCGCTGGACTTACAGCAACTTAACCTAACCTTTTTTTTTTTTTTGGGGCACTTCACCCGGGGAGGGCCGTCCTTCCCCTGTGTCCGTATCGTTTATTTAAAATCAAAACAAACATGCATACAGCAAACATACATCTAGCCTTAAAACTAAGAGTTTATGAGCTTCGCTCCACAACAAAGAGAGGGCTCTGTCCCTCTAACGTTCGCCTTCGGCGCACATCTTAACGAACTTAACTAATTAATTAATTTGCTGTTGTCGCACCCTTTCCTCCTGCTCTCTTGTGGACTGCACTTGCTTCACGAAGTTACTGACCGCTACCCAGTTGCACCGCTTCTTCAGCATGCATCCGATTATGCCCTCCGGATTAAAATCTGCTTCCAACAATACTTCTAGTGAGCGTCGTTCCCTCCACCATCTGCCACACACGAAGAACACATGTTCAGCATCGTCGACAGGATCCTGGCAGTCAACGCAATTGGCAGCCTCCAACTTCCCCGAATCTGTGTAGGTACTGGCCAAAACAGCCATGGTTGGACAGAAACTGGGTCAAATGGAAGTCTACGACTCCGTGTTTCCTACTCGTCCATGCTTTAACGTCCTTTATTAGCATCCGTGTCCATCCTCCGTTTCTTCCGTTTTCCCACTCCGTCTGCCATTTGTACATTACATCCCTGCGGATCTCTGCTGCTGCGCGTACTCCGTCCGGTTCGTGCCTCCGCTTATACCTCTCAGCTCTCTCCCAGGCTAGCAGATGGGCTGGTATCAGACCCGCGATCACCATCACTGCTGCTGTTGACACGGTTCGGTACGCACAAGCGGTCTGTTTAGACGACGACGTCGTCACACAGTAATCACGGCTTGATTGGGCTTCCGAGTTCCGATAGTCGCCACTCGCTGTAATACATACTCCCTCTCGCAACTCCCTCTGTTCCGCGTACTGTGCCGCGAACAACGGACGCGACCGGGTCCGTGATCCAAAAATCTACCGCGACCGACTCTTACCGAGATATCGCATACCTATCTTAAATATTTTACTCATCAGCTGGCCAGCACTTTTCGAAGTATTTTGTACTTATCCTAAATAGTAGGCCGTCAATCCGGCAATCAAATTTAAAAGCACCGTCTTTATTGATTTACCAGGCTTCTAAGTAGAATAAGTTTAATTCCTTATACAGTCCACTATTCTCCGAAACACGGTCCTTATGGCAATTATCCTTTGAGGCCTTTCTAATGTTTCAACGTTTCGGTTGAACACCAACGCTTCGGCCCATATAGGCGACGCATAAAGGAACTTGCTCGCCACCACAGTGGACAGGAGTTGTCTTTTCCTCTGCCCTGAACCTCCAACATTGGGCATCAGTCGCGATAAGGCTGATGCCGCGATCTGCGTCTTCGCCGCCGCCTTCTGCACGTGTGACTTGAAGCCGAGCACCCTGTGGAGTTCCACGCCCAAGTACCTGATACAGTCTTTTATTTCGATTCGGTTGCCCATTATCGAGAACTCTGGTAGACTGTATCCTCTCTTCGTCGTGAGTATAACCGCCTCAGTCTTCCTCACTGACAGGGTTAGGCCCGCGCTCGTCATCCATTCGGCAACTCGGTTCAGAGCCTGGTTTGTTGCCGTCTCGAGTAGCCAGGGTGTGTGGCCGGTTGCACCACTGCCACGTCATCTGCAAAAGCCACCAACTCTGTTGACGACATTCCGCGTACATTGCCTTCCGTGTCCACTTGTAATAGTTCGTCATACATGAGATTCCACAGCATTGGGCCCAGTACCGAACCCTGTGGGACTCCACAGGTGCACGTTCTCGAGGTTCCCTCGTATACTATTGCCCGGTCACTCAAATAGCTCTGGATTATCCGGACAAGGTAGGGAGGCAGTCCCTTGTCTTCCAAGGCTTTGACAATTTTCGGCCATTTTGCAGAGTTAAACGCATTTGCCACATCTAATGCAACGACTGCGCATAGTTTCCTCCGGTAGAGAGGCCCCGATCCAGCTGCATCTACGACACTCATCACGCGTTTGATCGCATCCACTGTCGACCTCCCCTTCCTGAACCTGTACTGGCGATCGTTGAGGTTGCCGTTCTCTTCTAGCCGCTTCTCTATCCGTGCCTTGATTAGCCTCTCGAATAGTTTGCCAACTGTATTCAGAAGGCAGATAGGTCTATACGACGATGCGTCATCCAACGGTTTGTCCCCTTTCCTTAGGAGGACAAGCTTAGCCACTTTCCAGGGGTGTGGAAAAATACCATCTCTGAGGCATGTGTTGTAAACCTTTCTGAGAATCTCCGGTTGGTTTATGGCCATCTCCCTGATTATCAAATCAGGCACTCCATCTGGTCCAGGTGCCTTCCCTCGTGGGATTCTGTTGCTGAGTTCTCTGATTTCATCACATGAAACCTCCGGAAAGACCTGGTTCTCCAAACTCTGGGGCCATAAAGCTGCTGCTTCCCTTGGAAAGAGTACGTCGACTATGGAGTCTACTTTTTCTGGTGTTGAAAGTCCGGGAATTGGCCTTCTTCCTACAAGTTTTTTAGTCACCAACTTATATGGGAGGACCCATGGGTCGGTTTCCACCTGTTTGCACAAATTATCCCAGCTGGCTTTCTTGCTTTTGCGAATGGCTATCTTCAGCTCCTTTCTTGCTTTTCTGAAGTCTTCCTTCCTTTGCTCCTGATCCCCATTTGGTCGGAAGCGGCCTCTCTTATATCCTCGCCTAGCTTTCTTGCATTTCTCTCGCAACATGGCGATGTCCTGCATCCACCAGTAAGCCGGTGTCTTGCCTCCCCTATATTGTCCTTTAGTCATTCAGCTATCCCACGCCTCCTTAAAGTACTGGTCCAACGCATCCGTGTCTGACATCGTTTCTGCATCAGTTGCAAGGCCCACCGTTTCGAAAAACCTTAGTAATTTAGGTCTATCGATTTTTCTCCAAGACCACTTTGTTTCGGAGGGGTGACGTACTGTATGTGGTACTACCGTGATGCTGAACGTGATGTACCTGTGAAGCGATGCACTGTATTCATCCAGCGTTTTCAAATCGCGCACCAGATGACTGCTCCTGTCGTTGACAAACGTTATGTCAATGTGCGACCTGGATATCCCACGGGCGTACACTCTGGAAAACGTTGGTTTATCTCCATTATTACACACGGTAAGGCCCAGGCTGGCTCTCATATCCAGTAGCGCGTGCCCTCTGGGTTCCTCGGTGTGGTCTCCCCAGGCCGGCGACTTTGCATTGAAGTCACCTGCGACTATGACCGTGCCTTCTTGCTGACTGATGCTACCTTCTAGTCTGTCCAAGAAGTCCACGAATAAGGTATAGGCCGTATTTAGGGACCAGTAGCAGGCATACACCGTGAGGTTTTCCACCACCACCCATCGGAATCCTTTGTTATTTTTGGGACCAATTTGTTGTAGTTGTAGTGTAGGGTTGAATACTACAATAGCTGCCCTCGCATCTGTGTCGCTGAACCATCCTTCGATCTCTGAACCACAGCGGTATGGTTCGCTGAGAATCAACACATCAAAGCCCATACTGGATGCAGTTGTTAGTGCAAGGTCCTGGGCCACCTTACATACACCGACGTTAATCTGTAGTACACGGATCATTTTGACGAAGAGGTGGTACCACCTGGACTCCGTCCACTGAGAACCGCTTTGAAAGCGACTCTATCGGCTGCTGAGGCATCGCATTTTGCAGCTTGGTGCCCACTCACACCACACTCTCTGCAACAGCCACTTCTGTCCTCTCCGTTGCAGTCTTTTGCCATGTGGCCCTCTCCTAGACACCGGTAGCATTTCACCTTATCCTCGCACACCCGAATGCGGCAGCTGACCATACCCACCGTAAGCCGTCCGGCCTTTACCAGCTTTTCGGCTGACTCCGGGGTGGCTGATATCACGGCAGCCTGCACTCCCCCGTACTGCTTCCTGATGCTGATTGCCCTGAAGGAGTCCTCCTGTTCCCCGGTGAAAGTAGCAACTGATGCGGACACCTCTTCCTTCGAAGTCCATTCGTCGAGGTCCCTTAGCTCCACGAGTCTACTACGTTTGAGGGATCTCACTGCTACGTCTGAGCCCGCAGACCTTGCAATCTCGGCCCTGATCGCTTCCACCTCTTTGTTGTCCCCGCGAACCTCAATGAGCAAGCCCCTGACCTAGCTTGTCTCATACCCGTTACGCGGTCGCATATTACTCCCTTGTCAACACCTCCTCTGATTCTCTGGGCCAGCGTGGGGAAATCTTCCTTGCTGACGTCCACCATAATTGCCGGAGGACGTCTGGAACGTTTGCTGGCGGCCTGTCTGCGGCCCTCTTCGTTGGGGAAGCTTGTCGCTGTAGGCTTGCGTGGCTTTTTCCCCTTGCTCTTAACGACCTCCACCCAAGATCCACCGTCATCAGCGTTCCCACCGCCGTGTCCTTGTGTTGACCTTATGTCGCTGACTTCATGCCTAAGGGCCTTTACTTCCTGCACAATGTCCGCTAGCAAGGATTTTGTGCTGTCGTCTTCAGCCTGTACAGCCGCCACGGAAGTGGCCACGGGCGTTTGCACTTCGGTCCTTCCAGAAGAGACTAGCTCGCGGGCTTTGGTGTCACTGACCTTTTTTAGCTGTTTCATCAGCATGGACGTTTTTGCTAGCGTCTCCTTTAGTTCCTTATGGACGTTTCTGTTGGTACTCGCGAAGTTTGTCACGCTGGTGACATAGCCCTGCACCATGTTCAGTAACTCCTCCACTCCGAGTACTGAAATGTCTATCGTCCTGGTCTTCATCTGCGTGGCTTGTTTGTTGGGTTCTTCAGCACCAGTAGCAGGAAGGATAACGGGGTCCTGGCTGGCCACCCCCGTATCACTACAGTCGTTGGATGACGACCCCCGGGAGCCCGCTTGCTCACTCCCGAATGCCAACCCCTGGGGTTCCGAGGCCCCTGGGGTGGTAACAATATTCCTAGTTTGACAATTCATATTGCGTTTACAGTTGTCTCTGCCATTTTAGCCCTACTGGCAGGGGGATTTGTAGCGGTGTTACCTTCACCTGTGTCCGTTTGCAGGCGCTTGCAGGTGGACCGGGCCTACCCAACCAGTTAAGGTCAGGCTCTGTGGTTGGTCTGACTTAGACCGGGATCGCTTGGTAAGACTTGGTGACGAGTCCGCAAGCCCCCCCGCCATGACAAGGCGGATCCCGTGGGGGGGGGACCTTTTTTTTTTTTTTTTTAAATCGGCAATACCCTGACCACCTGGAAACGCCGTTAACCAATGCTTCAGGTGGTCAGTCGCCATCGTTTATTAGTAAATAAACAACATAAATACCCTTGCGGGTGAGGTGGTGTAGTGACAATACCCCTACACCAGCCCCTTACAAACAAAGTTAATACAAATAAATAATAATACTACATATTACATAAATTAATTGAGAGTTGGGCCTCTGTGCCCCGACAGCCAGGGACCAGCCAGCCCAGGACGGCGGCGTCGATGAGGGGCTGTTGCTTCCACGCGCTGCCCGTCACCTTCTCCTCCGCCTAGAAGGAGCTACACCCTGTCGGAACTGCCTGTCCCGTTCGGCCGACTCCTTGGTGGTCAGCACTTCCCTCGCGAACCTGGCAACCGCCTCCCAGTTGGCCGGGCTCTCCAGCATCTTTGGAACGAGTCCACCCGGGTCGATTGTTCCGATCGCTAGGTCGAGACGCGCGTGCTGCTCCTCGTGAGCTTTGCAGCAAATGAGTGTGTGGTGCGCGTCGTCGACCTCCTCAGCGTAGCCGTCGGGTGGTCCGCAATGGGAACACCTGGCCGATGGGGCCCGGCCGATATTCCAGAGGTACCGGTTGAAGCAACCGTGCCCCGTCATTAGCTGTGTGAGGTGAAAGGACATCTCCCCGTGCTTCCTCGTCACCCATCGAACGATTGACTCTATTGACATATTTTCCAGGTCAGTTGCTTTTAGAATAGTTTCTTCTGTGTTGTCTTCTTCGTCTGAACCACTCAAATCGGTGTCGCTATTGCAGATTTCCTCTGACACAAGCCCATCTACATTTACATCTATTTCGTCGAAGTTTTTCCCTCTGTATTGGTCTGCTTCACCCTTTTCCATCATGAGTAAGAACTTGCTAACCTTCGCAATTTGAAATGTGCTCTCAGGCAATCTATAAAATGATTTGTGTATGTCCTTTGAATGGCCCATAAAATTAGCTAATTGCTCAACATCTCCATCGTTAAAATTTAAGAGTTGAGCAACTGTAGCTACTTGTTTGCGCAATTTTGTCGATGTTAAAGCTGATAGGTTCTTTGCACCACTAGCATTAGCCATTTTCCTAACAACTTCTGAAGCTCTTAGACTACTTTGTTCGTTGTTCGGAACTGCAAATAAAAACTCATTTTTTTTATCACAAAAATTTTTACGAATATTAATTAATACTGATAAATTTTTTTGCATTTTTGGTGTAAATAATATGGGTACACCTCTACCTCTTTTACCTCGAATTACAATTCTTTTAAACTTTTTGGTTACTTCGAGTTCAACTGCAGAAAGTAATAGTTTTATTTCTTCTTGCGGTACTTCATTTGTGCAATTTAAATAAGTTTTTAAGAGCATCCGTTGTACTTCACCTGCACGTCTACGGTTTAATAAAATTAATTGAGTAAGAACTGTATCCTGTAATGCCCTAAAAGACATTAAATCCATTGGATTTTTTTTCAAATTAGTTAATGCTGTTTTTTCTACAGACAATAAATGGTTTCTAAAAACCTTTATATCTGAGGTTAATGGTAAAAACGCCGGCTTGTTCCATTTTTTTCGGTATAGTTCTTTTGATGCGTTGGTAGATAATTCATAGGACCATTGTTTGGTTATCAAATTTTCAACGCTCTTGATATTTGAAATATCTTGATTGGTGTTTGTAGAAGGAGTCAAAGATGTAGACTTTTTTAAAAGTAAATACTCGGCAATGTCACAACATTGTTTTAGGGATGTTCCAAGTTTCAGGACCAATGATGGTGCTCCGAATTTGTCAGACTTATTGTCGTATCCAGTAACAACTTTTGTACAATATATGATCTTATCAAATAACTCGGGCTTCAGACAAACTTGTAGTGATTGACAATTCTTCTCAGACTTACGCATGGCCAACAAAAACCTCCCAAGTTCTCTCATTTTATTCGACACTACTGCAATTAAATGCTTCTCTCTATGACATTTTAAGTACCTAGTACCAAAAGCTCGAATTAGTGGATCACTTTTGACAACCAAAGATATTTCGTCAGGTGCCATTCTAGGAAACACTTCTTCAACTAGCCTGGTATCCTCGCTTGAAAAAGCTAATAAAAGTGATTGAGCATTTGCCTGAATGTTTTTTCACTTACCACTAATTTCGTCTTTTTTTAAAGTACATTTTTTTATATGTCGCCTCAAATAGTTCTTTTTATACAGTCCAAAACAAAACTTACAAGGTAAAAAGTTTTTTGCTGTTGTTGGTTCACCAAACTCATTAGGCCTTCGTACAGTTTTGATTTTTGACGCACCACCTATGTTATTAAAAAAATTACCTCGCTTACGTAGTTGGTCAACCAAATTTTTTCGCTCTTTTGAACCTTTCTTTAGAGCTAAATATTTTCCAACTTCCGTTTCTTCAGAATGTTTTCTTGCAAGGTGCCGCGTTAAGTTTGTAACTTGTTCTTCACAAAATAAACATGAATCCTTTTTATCCCAAATTCTTTTATTTGAAAGGGCCGTCTTTTTAGAAATTTCTACAGGCGATGTGTAGTTGTAATCTACGGCTTTACTTTGTAATGATCTTGATGGTATTTCGAAATCGAGTGATTTTACACTTGTATCTAAGTTCAACGATGTTTTCGAAGAATTTTCGTGTTCATCTACAGGAAGTACTATGTGCGGATGGCTTATAAGACGACTCTGAATCTTCATAGACTGACGAAACGGAAAGTTCATTTGATGCGGGCATTGTTTTCAAATCGGCAAAGGTCAATGATGAATCTAAAATAATGAAAACAATTAAAGCTAGTGTAAAAATATTATAAAAATATTGATTTTTAAAATTGATGAATGTTATAGGTTTTATGTAAGGTCTTAGAGTTATTGAAATACACGATATGCTAATACTTGATTGGTAAATATTAAACATTCCAATTTGTCATAATAATAATAATTTATCTGTCCAAATATAAAATCCAAAATAGAATATAATAATAGTACTAGGTATCGTATAGTATTTATCATATCACGGTGTGTTCAGATATCTATTATAAAATACAAATTATACCCAAGCATGAATTTAGTGTATCGCCATGAGATTAAAAATGAAATTGAATAATATAGTTGAATATGGCGTACTGTTATGAGATCCAAAACTAAATTGAATAATACAGGCAAATATCGTGTATCGCTATGAGATCCAACATGAAATTGAATAATACAGGCGAATGCGGCGTATTGTTGAGATCCAAAATTAAATTAAATATTATAGGTGAGATTATTGTTATGAGATCCGAAACTAAATTGAATAATACAAAAAAACCTAGAACATGTTATTATATCTCACAGAAAAAAAATAATATTTTTGTATATTAAACAGTTCAATTTATTGCAGTTAACACTAATATATTTTGATATCTTAACTATGTATCTATTAAATTAGAACTGTCAGTGTTATAGCAGTTTCAATATTTATTTATTTATTTATTTATTTATTTATTTATTTATTTATATTTACGGGTCAAGCCCTTTGGAAAAAACAAAGTTAGATATATACAGATTTACAATAAATTCTAGTTATAAGTACTAGATAACAAAAAAAAAAACATTATAATTATAAAGATATACATAGGTATGGTATAAGCATTAACAGAGGCGGGAAGCGTCAACATTGGCAAGAGACATTAATCTTGTGATAGGTTCATTCGCTAAATAATTAGAGGTGTAAGAAGGAATGTAGAAAGGAGCATTATTTCGAGAAAAACGTTGAGGTACTCTAAAATTAATAAGGCTTAAAAGGTAAGGCGAATCTATGTTACCTGACAACAATCCATTTAGAAACTTAAACCCTAGAGTGATTCTCCGATTAGAAAGGGTATCAATATTGAGGAATTCGGAAATAGGGGTGTAATCGTGAGGCTGATGGTGTATATGTAAAATAAACCCAGCGAAACTGAGGAATTTTCTTTGCACCATTTCAAGTTGTCGAGAGTTGCCTGCGGTATGTGGATTCCAAAGAACAGCACCATACTCTAATATGGGACGAACAAGTGAACAAAAAAGAATTTTTAAAGATTGTCCTAGCTTAAAGTCGTGAGCCAATCTCTTTAGGAACCCAAGCATTTTGTAAGCTTTACAGCATATCATAGTGATATGCGGTCCCGGATCAAGAGAACTGTTGAACTTAAAACCTAAGTCAACTATCATTTCAACACGGGAGATTTCCGAATTATTAAGACTGTAAGACCAATTAATTACAGCATGTTTCCTAGTGAATGACATAATATGACATTTATCAAGATTCAAAGTTAAGCCTAGTTCTTGAGACCATTTGTAAAAATAGTTTAAATCAGCTTGAAGTTTAAGGCAATCATCAGGGGAATTTATTTGCATAATTAGTTTCATATCATCAGCAAAACAAAGTAGTTTACAATGATTTAAAACTCTGTTAGCACTATTTACAAATAATGAAAAGAGAATTGGGGACAGATGACCACCTTGCGGAACACCAGAAGAAGCTTTCAATACTTTAGATGTAGTACCAAATACCTTTACTACAAAATATCTATCAGAGAGATAAGAAAAAAACCAAGTTATGAGAGGTTCACCAAATCCTGAATTTCTAAGCACACGGATTAATAGTTCGTGACTCACCGTATCAAATGACTTTTTAAAGTCAGTATAAATGACATCAACCTGACCATGGTTTTTAAAGGCATCATAAACTAATGAGGTAAATACAAGATTACATGTAAGTGTAGAACGACCCGGGCGGAAACCATGTTGCTCTTCCATCAAAAATCCATTAACCATTGGTTGAATGTATTTTAAAGTTAGAGATTCAAATAGTTTTGAGATATG